>CAEGAE010072642.1:0-26009 GCA_903067095.1 Girardinus metallicus
AAGGACCGGAGGAGAAACATTTTTCTTAGAGTACTTGAAATACAGCCAATAAAACAGGAAGTACCCCAGCCCTATCAGATGCAGCTTCCGGTTGTCGTGAAAAAGGCCTATCGAGACCAGAGAGATTTTATGTATTTCTGTACCCTTTTTTGCCAGACTAAACGTGTATGTATGTTTAACAAATTTTAAAGGCTAGCCTGTAAACCTAAAGAAAAAGGGCTTTTCATAGATCACACATTGCTGTAAAAATAAAATATTGTACAGATCACCAATTAAACTTTTGTCAGACTGAGAGGGCTTGAGTAAATTCAATCAATACTTAGCAAATATTGATTTTATTTATTTATTTTTTCACCGAGGGGAAAAAAAAGATTCTAACAAAGCTGAAGAAGAACTTTACATTCTTATTATACTATGGATTAAAAGTGATTTATTCAATTCAATTCCTATGACTTATACAGAGTCAAATCATAATACATGTTGAGGCACTCTACAAAAAAAACAACCTATTCAGTCAGTAGTTTACAAGTCGAGTTACATACATTTCAAATTGATTCTAGCTTTCAAACAATGTGTCAAGTTGATTATTTAAATCGGTTGAAAGTTTTCTATATAAGAAAACCCAGCAGATTGTAATCGTCATTGACTTGCGTTATTCATTCCTCTCGGACGAGCACTGAGCGACAGTGGACAATCGCTTGCATTGTGCCGTTGGCTGTGGAGCAATCCCTTGTACTGAACATGCATGTGGCAACAGGAGGAAAAACTTCCCCTTAACAGGAAGAAACCTCCAGCAGGACTTATGAACAACCATCTGCCATGACCAACGTAGGGTTTGAGAAACCACAGCATACACACAAAATGGTAAACAAAAGCACTGGGAGTACTTCCTATGTAAACTCAGGCTTGAGATCAGGAATAACAGATGGTTAAAAGCAACAAAGTCCATGTCATTTAACATGGTTTCAGCCACATTTCTTAGGCTTTGAGACCTCAGCACACCACAGCCAAATTGAACAGCGATGAATCAAGAGCATTGTCTAAAGCGCCTCAGTTACGTTCAGTGTTAAAGATTCAACAACTAGATTGGGCAACAGTGGCACCCATGGGTGAGATCCAAGGCAAAAAGCACTGCAGACTGAAAAAAAACTGATCTACCTGAAAACTTTGGGGCAACAAAAACATGAGAAAAACATGGAAGTGTTGGAAGGCATGTTACCCACCACATCTGAGGTAAAACTAACACATTTCAGAAAAAGAACATATCTTATTCTAAAAGACAAATATTAGGGATGCTCCGAAATTTGGGCATATCAATATCCGATATTACTAATACCATAAATATTTCAATATCTTGATAAAACACAGCCGCACCACTGGCTTCACTACTGCCTCTCTGCTTTAGTTAGACTCTCCACAATTCTGCTCTGCATCACTGTCACATGACAAAACCTTCCCCCCTGGCCTGGAAGAAGCAAATAGCAACAAGATAGCAGTAAACAAATATCAACCGATAAGTTAAAACATAAGTCATATTGATCAATACTTATATTAGTACCCACATCTTGTGTATCCCTAAAACATATTGTCCATTTTTCATGTTTTTCATTATGTTTCTGTGTTGTTTTTTTGTCTATCTGACCAGGTCCAGAGGGTCTCGGGTTCAGTATCACCTCCAGAGACGTCCCTGTTGGTGGAAGTGCTCCCATTTACATCAAAAACATTCTCCCTCGAGGTGCTGCCATCCAAGATGGACGACTGAAAGCTGGAGACCGGCTGTTGGAGGTAAAGCAGGGCTTTCAACCAATCTCCAACCTTTTTTTGTAGAGTTTTATAGAGTTTGTGGAGTGTTAAAACACTAATTATCCATGATTTATGCAGCTATACTCCAGCTTTCTTTAGGATGTCATCAGTTAGAACAATATTCAGATTTTCAGGAAGACTAAATCATCTGAGTAACACCACGGTTAAGGTTCCTGCTGAGTTGTGTTAGCGACTGTTGGACATGTTGTTGTGCAGGTTAGTGGAGTGGATCTGAATGGAAAGAGCCAGGAGGAAGTGGTAGCCCTGCTTCGAGCCACACCCATGGACGGGACGGTGAACCTGTTGGTGCTTCGTCAGGAGGACACATTTCTGCCACGAGAAGTGGTCAGTACCTTTCTGGACTCTCACTTTATGAAAAGTGGACATCCTATCTATATTTACGAGATTTTAATTACAAATTTTATACAGCATACAGTGTCTATGCTGATTCGATTAGTCCTCTCCAATCAGCTGGTAAATGGACTTAAAACCTGAAATATGGATCCCTTACTCTGTCTGGACTTGTATAACTTTGACTCTTACTGATGCTCTCTGATGCTTTTTTTTTTACGTTTTATGGTTGAAGACTTTGTATAATTCTTTTAGTGTAATCAAGTGAAATAGCTCTTTTTTCACTTTTCTACAATAACTTATGAAGTGCAGGGTGCCTTGAAATTGCTTTTTACAGTTTTTTTCTTTTCTTTGCTATTCACAGATTTTTCTCTTTAGAGACTTTCAGAAGTAATGTGGATGCCTAGTTTCACTCCTTTTTAGGATCTTTTAACAGTCCTCATTTCTGCTTCCAAACTGCATACTCATTGAAATAAACAGATTATTTTAGCCCAAAATGCAGACAAATAAAATACTTACCTTTTGCGGTTTTGATGAGAAGCGGCAAGTTCCTGCTCTATAAAGACCAAGACATTATTAAAAAGAAAGTACACCTGCATTCAGGTTTATGCATTAGGACATAATAAACATAAGTAGGTATTTACCAGCTTTAATTATTTTTAAAGCTAAACTCAAACTTACAACAACACACAACATTCAACTCTGCCATTTGTTATTTATCAAACTGTGTTGGGACCTTTAAATGTCACACAAACCTTGAACACAATTAATAGGAGTGTTTTTTAAGAACAGTGAACCAAACTGTGTCCACAACATTCACACTGAAGATTATTTCTGAAGGTTACTGGTGCTAAATATGGATTTAAAGGGTGTTATGAGGTCATGAGGTGCTGTTTGTTATTACAACAAAATTTTGCCTTTATTTCCCTTTTTATAAAGAATGACATGGCAGATTCTGCTTTGTTTTGTACATTTAAAGTCGCAGTACATATGTAACAAATATGTTTTTTTTTTACATATTTTTAATACTGTCACCGTGTTGTGACATTATAATTTGAAACAGATAATCTGAAAAGAATGAGCTCCTCCACCTTCTTCCGGTGCTACTTTTGCCATCTGAAGAAATGAAACGCTCCCAAGCAAAAACAACCAATCAGGAAAAAGATGCTACAATGCTACAGCCTCCTTTAATATTATGATTTTCCATAACATTTTTTTAAATCATCCAAAGCTTTTCTGTATCTACCTTCAAACAGCAGCCTATAACTGTTATAAAACATGTTTTTTTTTTTTTTTTTGTTATTTTTGTTAAACTGTTGCCTACATCATTGACTGTGTGAGACAGATGGTCTTCCTTCCTTCTCTGTCAGAAGCAACCAATCAGAGCCAGAAGGAAGATCTTAGTGCAGAGTCAATCAACTTCATGTATGTGATTCTAAATGCACTAAAGGCAGAAAAACAACTTGCCGTTCTAGGAAAACTGTTTATCGGCTGTCATCGGTGGCCATGCTAACTAGCCTTAGCATTCGTAACAGGCTATGTTGTGGTGAACCAGCAGTGCGCAGGATGTAAGCAGCGTGTACGCGAGTGATTGACAGCACTAAGACCCTCTTCCTGGTTCTGATTGTTTTTTTGACAGAGCAAGAAGGCAGATCATCTGCCTCATACTATACTGTCGTGACGTAGGGTCAGTTTTAACAAAAGTGAAGAAAAATATGTTTTATAAAAGCTGTATGGTAGATACAGAAAAAGTTCTGGATGTTTTTTTTTTTTTTAAATGTGTTTTGTAAAATAATACTAAAAGAGGCTGTGGCATCTTTTTCCTGAGAGTAAACTCAGAACACAACAGACTCCAGAAGCTGATGGTAAAAGACAGACTTTAGTCTGCACTAAAAATACAGCTCTAATTATATTCACATACATTAAACAAGCACACAGACGCAGACAAACTCGCAGACTTGTGCTCAGACACCAGCGCCTGCACACAGGGTGACTTTGGCTGTCGCGAAACAGATGGCAGGGCTGCTGCCCTCGTCCAGCCTGCTCTCAGTGCCTCTGACAGCAGGTGTGGGCTTCACAGCGCCTCAGCAGACCAGGAAGCCCTTTATGCCAACCTCACTTCTTCCCATAAACCTCAGCCTGGCACCCAGGCTCTTAACCCTGCCAAAGAAGCTGTTAAAACGGTACATCGCTGAACACTCGAGGCATATTTTACTAAAGAAATGCAGCCCCAGTCTATACATTTCACACTTTTGTTTCATGAAGAAAGAGCCATATTGCTTCATTTGTATTCAATATGCTACTAATGTTAAATTCTCTTTCTTTTAGCGGTTCCTAATGGCTTCTTCTCTGTTACTTTCCAAAACGCATATTACTTTCATTTTATATGGACCAAACTAATTCATCCAGTGGTTCTTGACAGTACCTTACAAATGCTGCAGGGGTGACTAAAATGCCATGGCAACCGTGGCTTCAAATCATTAGTAATGTAGCAGAAATTGTTGGCTGGATTTTGTTCACTTCTCAGAAAATGTTTTTATTATTAATATTTTGACCAGCATGACAGAAAGTGAATTTTTAGTGGATCGTTTTCTGTTGAAATTAAGTTGTTTTTTTTTTTTACTCATGTAATATTTGTTTTGACTTAGAGCCGTCATATCTTTTTCAGTACCAGTATCACAGAATTTCTTCTTTTTTTTTTCTTTCTGGTAAAAAAATAAAAAAAATGTTATAAGGAGGTTGATGTTTTGATTGTGACAGTGATTACTAATAAAGCATGATAGAAAAGCATAGCGGGTAATTACCTCCTGTCCCAGAAATTGCGGATAGACGAATGTGTGTTTGCATGTGTATGTTCGACACATCGGTTGCCCAGATCCACATGAATGTAAGCACACAGATGAACATTTAGTGGCTGTCATTCATCCAATTGCCTCAGTGACAAGCTGATGATGTTTTGAATTGCGGTTTGAATAATATACTCACTCACACAAACGCGCGCACACACAGTGTGTATTTCTGTCTTCACAGGGACTTTGTATCGACTTGCATACATTTTCTACTCATTTCCATAGCCTAACCTTAAAACTAACCATTACCAGTACATGCTTAATCCTAAATCTAACCTAAACTCAATTCAAACTAACCTCTTACCCAAAAGCTGCACTTCTATTTATGGGACCTTTGGAGCAGGGGGTCCTCACAACCTCACAGGTGTTTGTTGGAACGATGGGCCTTATAATGTATCAAATACAAGACTACACACACACATCCACGCCCTCACACATCATTGCCAGTATGTTCCTAAACCCAAGCTTAACCAAAACTTAATTCAAACCATACCTGTAGACCTAACCAATAAACCACAGAAGGGATTCCGCCGCATTAGGGCCAGGCTTTGGCCGCCATATTTGTAGTTAGAAAGTTCGTGAATATGCTAGAGAAGATCTTAGATAGATTAGCTAAATGAGTACCCACATGCACACGCGCAGACGGATATGTTCACAGCAGTAAAAAACCAGGCCTTTTTGTGTGGTTGACATTTTCCCACTGATGTTTGATGTTTGTGTCATAAATCCCACACATCCCCTTTTGTTTGGCTGTTCCATTACACATTCACTACACCGTCTCCCTGAGGAATTAATTTATTTTCCCAACATGTTTGCATTGCATCCTTAATTAACACGGTCAGAGTGTGTTTTGACATGCTTTTGGAGGCAACAGCAACAGCTCTCAATAGCTTTCAATAAACATGTACTTTCAGGGAAGAGAAAAGGTTAAATGGTAATTGAGCAAAATAGGGCATTGCCCTTTGTGGTTTCTATGGTCTGTCACTTTCCCCTCTGCAGTCCAAGAATATCAACAAATATTTTCATATAGATAAATTACAATCTATACGATAATATTAGAAAGCTTTAACCTTTACTCAGCGTTGATCTCATCAACTTCTTCAAAATCGAATCCATCAACCATAAGGTTGAATAGAATCCAAATGAGTTTATTAACTTATATCCCCACCACACTATTGCATACCTTCCTTACATTTAAATAATAAATATGTAGCAAGATATGTAGCTTGAGAGAAGCAACCCTCCAACATCGCCTTTTTGGGTTTGGCTAAAAATTCTATGGCATTAATACGACAGGTTTGTGACGCCAAATGCACACTTAAAAGGACCATTGCTACAGATCAATGCATTCAATGCAAAATAATTTACTATTCTAACGCTAAGCTATTCTGACTCTCTGTCACTAAGATTTTGTTAGGTGTGCATGTTGAATAATTGAAGTGGCTCCAACGTCAAAGACGACTGTCCTACCTTTTGTCTAAGTCAGCTTATAATTATTTGACCTCTTGCAGGTCTTCTTGCTCTGTGCTTTTATTCCCATATTTAAATATGGGAATAAACAACAGCTTATGTGAGAAGTAATATAAATTTTATGGTATAATATTTTATGACCGTGAATTCCACATTCTTTATCCCAGTAACACCAATATACAATGTATATTGCCCCTGAATTTGTGGGGCAATAAAGATTATTTCTGTTTAAAAGCGATACATTTTGCAAAAACATGACAAGCACATGTTCCTCAAATTGCACTTGATTTTCTTATATTTAGACTCACTTAACTTATATTTTCTGAGAGTGACACAAGTTGTAGGTTTACCCTTTGTGTTTTTCAGGCAGTCGGAGCAAATAAAACACATATATTCAAGCTAACTTCTGACACCTTCAGGTTTGGTCATTAATTTAGCTAGACATAACTGTTATAAAGCTTATATTATCACAAATAAATAAACAGATGTTAGGATCCCATGATGTCAGACTCCCACAAACATTTAAACTTTCATATGCAGCATCACACTGTGAGAATCTAACACAGATCCATAACACTAAACTGTACCATGGCATATCCAATAGATGTTTTGTGCTGTTGGCATTAATCTCCCAGCTTGCAACAATTGTCCTTTTTGCTATATTCATTGTTTGCTCCATATTGTGGATATTAATCTTCCAGCTTTGTAACAAAGTCAGAAGCCAGGTTTTACCAAGCAAAAGCAGATATTAAAAATGACAAGAATTGCTCCTTCCTCCACCTGTTTACTAGTTAAAAGCCTCCGCGTTTATTCTCCGCACTCTCTGTGTGCCAGACACAAAAGCCAAAAAAAAAAGCAGAATGTATGTATGTTTTGGTCATCAGAAATAAAAACGATGAGTTTGGAAAATTTGGAGCAAATCTTCAACATCTCTTCCGGTGAGCAAATACTCAACCCAGCATGGGGTGTAAATTATCCTTAAAATAGCAGTTGTTGGTGCTGCGTCAGCAACAACTGCTGTGGCCCCAGCTTCTTATTTCACTTCCCACACTCACACAGAAGTTTATATCCAATCATATCCTGAGCATATTTTAAACATGCTAATGTGCTCCGTGTAAAAATCGCACGCGGCAATCTGGCGCCGATTAACTACACATGCTTTGGGTGTTGTAATAAGATTGTCCGTAACTGCCCTTACATTGCTCCATGGCCCTACATGAGCAGCATATTTCATTTCCAATAGGCCCAGAGAAGATATGGTCTCATGTAGCCTCAGCTGGAACACTGACAGCCGCATAAGAGCAATTAAGCACTGCATTAAAATTCCCTCTTTATGATCGTATCACACTTGTCTCTGATCCATTAGTAGCTGTATCTGCCACGCAATGAGAATCTTAATTGCACAATTAATTGCGGCCTCTGATTGATGTGACAGTTAAATTTATATCACGTGTGAATGCTGAGGACAGGGTAGACAAATGCGTGACAGTATTGGTGACAATTATCATAGAGTAATGGGCTGTTTCATAAGTGCCAGGCCCAGCAGCCTGGTTTAATATCCCCCTTGTATGTTTTTTTTTTTTTTTTTTTTTTTTTTTTTACCCCTGGATTGTAGCTGAGTCACGGAGGAATACTTTTTTGGAAAGAGGATCCTGGTATTTTAAATCCCTGAAGTATAAAAAATGTGGGTATAAAATAACTTCTTCACGTTTTGCCCATTTTAAAACCAACATTTAGTTTTATCAGAACAATAATCCAGAGAAACCCCTACTAATTTATAAATTATGGACTGCTTATTCTTATTAAACATGGGGAGCCAATATGTAGTTTTATACTTTTACCTTTTTGTCTTTCTTATGGTTTGTTGTTTTGTTTGTATTTCCTTCTAATTCATGTAAAGCTCTTTGAACTGCCTTGTTGCTGAAAATATGTCATATAAATAAATTTACCTTACCTTAAAACTGGATACGTTAAGTGTTGCCCATTTGCTCAACTTACTTCTCCAACTATCTATTTTTAATGGCATAAGTGAATTTATATAGCACTACTCTATTCAGACCAACCACTCAAAGTGCTTCACCAAGAGACACATTCACTCAGTCACACTTATAAACATGCCAATCGGAAGATTGGTTAAGTAACCTGGTCGACATGTGACATAAGGACATGTGAATTGGACCCACAAATTCATGATTGCAAGACAGCTACTCTCCTGGCTGCGAGAATTATCTTCGGTTTTATTATTAAAGTGGAAATTGTGAGAAATGGTGCGGCATCTAACACAATGCCTGTTAAGCTTGCAGTTCTTCATTTGGCTTAGTCGTCCTTCCAAACCGCATGAATCCAGCAATAGGTAGTTTTTCATTTTTGTCCTTTTCAATAAAAAAGGCTAAACTTTTCTTGCTAAAATTGCAGCAAAACAGCTTTTAGATACCATCAATGAGCTTAGCCTCTTGATCAAAATTCAGTATGATTTTCCGTGGAATCCACTCTACTCAATCAGTTCTCCTTAAATTCTCCAATGCCTTTTTACACAAGGATGCAGGAGAGGCCATAATCATAACGACCCTGGATTTAAATGCAGTTGTCAAATCTATTTGACAACTCTAGTGCGGCAGATATTCTCACACCACACATATATTTCTGGTTAATCTATGGTTCTTATTTATCACTAGGAAGAGGAGTTTTCTTAACTTAAAATCATATTTAGTTGCTCATAAGCATACCAAGTTACCAAAGGTTTTGATATCTGCTGGTGTGTCTTATAAATCTGTTTTTTTTTTTTTTTTTACTTATGCCATTTTTTCAACATCAGTTTTTCATGGGAGCTTGAAATGAAGCAGCTGAAGATTTGTCTTTTTGGGCAAGCATTTGGTCAGCATTACTTGTTAACTGGTATTTTTCTGATTTCTATTTTGTTTTATTGTGATGTATTTTGGCAGTGGCAGAGCAGGCACTCAACATGCAGAGGTTAAAGCCTCTGTTCCAGGTATATCCATACCATTTACTGCTCATTTTTCCTTTATCTCTCTACCCGTCTTACTGTCAAGCTACTAATAAAAATGCAAATATTATATCCAACTTATCTGTGAAGCATCTTGTGATATTCATGCAGACAAAACACTGAATTCGTAAAATGTGCTAGCTTACTTACACGGCCGGATTTGTTGTGGTTTTGACTTTGTCGTTCACGATTTCCCCGCTTTGAAGTTAGAAATGAAGGTTAGATGTTCAGTTGATCTCCGTGTAGCACAAGGAAGAATGGATTTACACTATCTGTTCTCTCATCATTTTCTTCTTTCATAAACATATGTTCTTTTTCTCGGTTCACATCTGTTCCTGCTTGAAAAGTGTTGGAGTAGGTAATGATAAAGGCTACGGCTTACTTCTCTGAAGCAATGATAAACAGCCTGCCTTTCTGAACCGGCGCACCATCGGCAGTCATGCCAAAAAAGACATCTTCCAAGCTAATATAATTAGATGTCTCTTAGAGTAATGCTTCCTTGCAAGGATGATGTAATGTGTTGCAATTTTCCTAAATAATGTGCGAATGACAGAGTTTTCACTTCCAAGTCTTTTAAACAGTTTATTTATGTTACTGCAGGTGGCTCCGGCAGATACATTACCACGAGAGAAATTATCAAATATCTCAAGGTGATGAGTCAGTTCTTGGTGTAAATTCAGATTTTTTTGATGATATTTGCAATTTAAGGTGTGATGAAGCTTAAAAACTGACCTACAGTTGAATATATTTGTGAGTAATAAGCAGATTGCTTTATCTCTTCTCACCACTGAATGCTTCTCTGTAAATTAGCTTGTAACTTATAGTTTTTGCTCAGGTGAGGCTAAATTCCAGCGTGTAGATCCACAATCATCAAATCAATACGCCTGACTGTGCAAGCTTCTGTACAACATTGTGCCTACTGTAGTGGCTTCAAAGACTCTAACTGGGGATGCACCGATGCACTTTTTACACTTCTGAAACCGATACCGATATCTGAGGTTTGGTGTGGGCTGATACCGATACGTTCCAGAAGAAAATGCTGAATTCACCGAAAATCTTTCTCTTTTTTTTTTTTTTTTTTGTACTGAATAACAAATTTATTTGACAACTCTAGTACGTCAGACTTAAATACACCAAAAGCTTCACAAGAGTGGTCAAACACATAAAAAAACACAATTTTAATTTGTTTAGTCACTGCAGTTGGGAGTATAGCAGTTAATGTAAAAATAAATAATAAAGAAACTGAAACCAAGTAAAATAATAGGTTGACTACCTTGGTTAAACATGTAAAAATAAACTACCCTCTTTAAATTGTTCTGAAAGTGCAGTTAGGAATTCTAAATACAATTATAAAATAAATAAAAAAAGCATAATTCACTTAGTGATTAAAGCATAGAATAAGGATAAATAGATCTGCTCTACTGGATTGGGAGCAGTGTCACCGATACCAGATGTATAATTTGTTTTCAATAACCAGATATTGATATCGGATCAGATAACTGTGAAACTTTTGTTTTCTTTTATTGTGGCTGTACAACCTTTCAGTTTAAATTTCTCCCTATATTTATTCAGTCAGAGCTCTTTGACCATAAATGTACTTTTGGAAGAATATTTAGTTTAGATTCAGTAGGTAAAGGATCCAGCATGCTAGTTAAGTTCAAAAACAGAAGCACCTAATTTTTATTTCACGCTGATTTCAGCGTCACTATTCTCGTTCCTCCCCTTGTCCGCCCATAATACAGCCTAAAAAAGAAGCTGATAAAACTTTTCCTTTTAATACCGGTCTGGGAAAAGTTCCGAAACATCTTCTGTCATAATTAAAGCCAGAGCTGCCAACCGTGGTCGAAGACAATGCCAGCCCGGTTAACAATTTCTGAGCGAGTCTCACCGACGCCACCTGTTTTCGTTTAGCACTTTTCCAGCAGCTGTTCCCATAATTACACTCGCTGTCAGCGCGGTGCAGAGTATGGGATGGTGCAGTGCAGCGCTGCGCATTGCCGATAAACAAGGTAGTTAAAGGCCACTTACGGCGGCAAAGTTACTCTCCCGGAGGGGATTCGGCATCTGTTTTCGGATCACGTTATGGGCTGTTGTGTGTCTTTGAATTTGGACGTATCAAAACTCTTTTAAGCCAGTAATAACGTTGAGTGAGAGGTGTATGTTTCTTGACGTGTAATCTCCTCTTTGAAATGCTTTTTTGAATAGTTTCCAAGCACACTAAAAAAAGTCGCTGTTTTATAATTCTTGCTCCATCTAACTTAAATATCTTTTTCAGGCTTATAAATACACTTCTTGATGTGGTGTGGGCAGTTAATTTTCCCAAAGGGACCACATGATTAGCAGAAAATATAGCTGCTAATAAACTCTAAGTATGACTTTTATTGGCTGCTGGTGGTAATTTCTGTTTCATCTGAACAATAAAATAACATGACAAATTAAACTTTGAAGCAGTGAAGGTAATTATCTTCTAAAAACACAGAGTTCCTTTAAATCTGGAATGAAAACTCACTTGTTTAGAGTTGCTGTTGAACCGTAATACATGAAACACTGATCAACATAATTGATGAGTATGACTTTGGCGATGGCACGCATCAAAATGTAATGTTTGAGTACGGTATTTTCTTTATAACTTCATGAATGTTTATGACTGTTGTCATGAAGTGTCTGTAAATAGTGACACTCTTTATGCAAAGTTGGCCATTTAAATGGACTTTCGATGCAAGTTTTAGTACAACTTTGCATTAGAAGTGTCATTACTTACCAAATAACACTTCATGACAACAGTCGTATACGTTCATGAAGACTCCTGCATGTTCATGGCGGGTGTTATTTTTATGACAGTGTCATGTCAGTCTCTTTCACACCCTTTCATATAAAGTCTTACCATGTTTTGTTTATTAGTAATTCAAACTCTTCCAGAATCAGCTTTTCACTCCACACCCTCAGATTCTGTGAATTTGCTTGTTTTTTTTCTTTTTTTTTCCAGTTTAGAGTTATTTGATATTTGCCTCTATTGGCAGGAAATGTTGCAGGGGAGAATCACGGCCAAAGAAATTTGTGTTACAATACCTAGCGCTGGTGCACCTCTTCTATAATTACACCCATGGCTGATTTCTTTTATCCACTTTTAGATTAATTTCCAATGACCTTTATGTCACTAAATTGGGCCAAGTGTGGAAAGAAGCTTCCAGCAGTGTTAATTGTTTTAGGCATCGATGTGCGGAGAACTCCAATTTTTTTGTGTGTGAATAGACTTAATTGCAGTTCATTTGCTCTGTCTTTTTTTCTCTCCCTGTCTTGGTTTTCCTTGTGTTTTTTATTTTTTTCTTGCTGTGTTTTTATTTTTGACAGACACATGGGCATATCTCTTTTCAGCACAGAATAGGTTAGACACTGTATAAACACCACAGAAACGGCTGACAGGCAGACGGGGTCTTGTTAGAATAATTGTCTAACTCTTTCCTATCTGTGCCCACCCTCACTCTCCTGCCAACATCTCTGTGGAAATGTTTCCTTTATTTCCCTCCCCTGCCGATAATGACTGGGTGTTAGCCCATCACACTGTTAATTAATAAAGGCCCTAATTGAGTAATGGACGATGACTATAGCTGAGTGAAGAGGAGGAATAAAAGCGAGTGGAGGCAAAGGGTTGTCCTTTGCTATTGTCTAGCCTACTAGTTAGACAGACCGTTGAGCTCAGGAAGTAATGATATTACAGCTACTCTACATTATAATTATCCTGTACTGTTGTGAATACATTGCTGCTTATTTATGAAGTTTAAACTATGAATCTCCATTTCTCTAATCTGTGATAGAGTACAGTATGTAAACTAGCCTTGAACAATTTTTGTATAACACATTTCAGTAACAAATGTGTTATACTTTGTCAAACACTTTGACATTATTTTGTCAAATGCCATCGTCAAAATGATCAATACACATCCAATAAGTTGATCAATGTTCAACTCTAAACAGTTTGGTTTCGAACCTTGATTTAAAGGCACTCATTGCTTCGCCTGTGTTGCCGTTTTCTGGACGTTTGTTCTAGATTTGCGGTGCGTAGAAGCTGAGTGCTGCTTCTACAAGTGTAATATTAGTAGAGATAAATCCGACTGTTCCTCCCTGAGCTGATGCCCATTTTCCATCTTCCAGTAACTTTGTCCATTGTCACTTCCTTTATGCTTCTATCCCAGGTTCATAAAAGTGCTGAACTTTGAACAATGAACAAAAACGGTCTTTCTCTTTTTGTTTTTTTTCCTCTTCCGTGAGAGTGGTTAGGTTCAACTCTTCCTCAGTTGAATCAGAGCAATAACGGCTGTCAGGCAGCTTGACAAACTCATTTCTGGCTAGCGGCTCTTGTTCCTGTCTGACGAAAATGTTACAGTGCTGTCTCATTCTTTGCCTCGGCCTTCTTTTCATCCACTCACATCACTGAGTGGGTGGTTATTCTGTCATCATTTTGGAAGCAAGCGTTAACGCGTAGCACAAAGGCTCACACCGTGTCACCATCGTTTTTCCAGCTGCTGCTTTATGGGTGTCTTTAACTAGTTTGCTAAAACCCTGTACAAAGACGTAGCATCTGTTTGTTCATTTTCATTTGAACGTCTTCATCACTATTTAAACATGTTTCTTTTTTAAATAATTCACTCGCCAGAATTTAAATTCTTTTTATGTTCTTTATACTTGCAAAAGCATGCTGAACAGTTGGTGAATTGGTATAATCGCGTAGATTTGTATTTGAGCCTTTTTACTGAGGCGATTTAAATCCAGCCTAACCACTTGCTTCTACAAGTCAGCTAACTCATAAATATAGCCCACCTTTGTGTGATTTAATCTGGGTATTAATCCGTTTTCTTACAGGGTTTTTCAAGAACATTAGTGAACAATTGCATGCTGAAGACCAAGGAAAACACCAGACAGATCAGGGATAAAGTTGTGACTCTGGTAGTCAAGAGGGTTTTATCTCTTCCATACTTCCCCCAAAGCCAAACAATCTACGCATGGTCGTGTGTTTGCGGAACGTTCGTATCCGCGCACTTCGCAGACCACCCGGGTGGCACCCGTTTTACTTCACCATGCGTCCCACCCTGCCCGTTGAGATTCCCACTCCCTCCCTGCATCCTCCATTTTACTTTTAAAAAATTGGTCACAGAGAGAGCGCCACACCTTTCTGCAGACACCCACATTTGTGGACAGTGACTTTGTAATTTCCAGCCAGGAGTTTTTAGCCATTTGGCAATCTTTTTAGTTTTTTGGTGAAGAATCATACAAATGTATGCAATTCACTGCGTCTTATAAATGCCTCTCGAATGTAATCCTGCTACCTTAGGATACAAAAACTGCGTAGTGGACTAGTTTAAGAGTAAAGTCAACATTGCTCCCCAAAAACACATCCACAAACTTCTAACCAATGACGCAACACATCAGTCTGCGACCTGTTCAAAATAATTTGACCTTTTGTTGAGAAAGGGAGGTGGATGTACCCTTGTGAGCAAAATGAACACTTTTGTCACGTGACTATGTTAAGAAAAGCCAATTTGAAACTTTTGATGATGTATGGGAGTGCTTTTAGAGATCACAACAGCCTGCAAGTAGCTACAATTCACAAATGCCTGAAATGTCATTTAACGCTTATAACTGTATATATTAATAGTTCGAATACAAAACATACCCTAATATGCATTAATATGCACAGTGGAAACCATGTTAGCACTGCTACAGGAGCTAATATCTGCAGTCTTTCTTATTTCCGCTCATTTACAGTGTCAAGTAAACGAAATGGTGCTCCTGGATTGGCTGCTTTGTAAATGCTAGCCAATAGCATGTTATGTAGCATTGTGGCTAGACATTCTAGACATTCTTGAAGACATTCAAGGAATAAGAACCCTTTTTTTAGGCACTGCATGTAGATGATACATAGTAGTGAATTTACATTCAAAAGAACAGATTTCATGTCAGTAGTTTAAAATTCTTCCTCTTCTCTCTAGCTCAGACAAGCCGTGGAAATTTAAACAATATCGATGCATTACATTTGCTCCTGGCGCGGAGAAGGAATTCTCTTAAAGTGTCTGTTTTTCTGGCCCCTATCCGCCTCATTCAGCAGTCAGAGGGAAAGAAAGGGGTCATTTACTGCCAAGACCCGGGAATTTTTTATTTATTTTTTTTTCTATTAGAACCACAGGTGTTGAAATTCATTGTGATTAAATGGATTCCAGTGGTCGGCGTTGATGAAGGAGTCCAGTCTCAAACAAAAACCCCCTCTTGGCAAGTTGTACGGACAGGTGTAGAGCAATTTTAAAAGCAAGAAAGAGAGAACGGAGAGAAGAATGGAGGGCAGATAGTAGGACACCACATGGAGAATAGGGGCCCAGTCAGATGATGTTGAAAAGAGCCTCCACCTGAATGCACCGCTGCATCCTAATAAGTCGTCGGTGTACCAAAAACACACACACCTTATATTCTCTTTCCTTTCTGTCTGCTGCTTCCTTCTTATCCACACGGCAACCATTTGTCTGTTTTTTTTTTTTTTTGTTTGGGGTTAATGAAGTTGTTCATAGGAATATTTTCTGGTTTTTGCTTCGGCTGCTAGCTAAAATCGTGCCAATCCCAGCCTCTCACTGCTGCCCTGAAACTCCTCTGTTGATTTTACTAGTATGAGATGATCATCTTCCTTCAACTAGATACAAACGCATTTGTTAGTGACTGAAAAGGAAACATTAATTTTGGCCAGTGTTTTATTTGGATTATTGAATCCTGGTGTTTCTGAGCAGAGACCTTGGCTGAATCAGGTCAGAGCTGTCTTCTTCTTTGAAATGTTATGGAAGTAAAATTCAAAGAAGTACATTCTCCTTTCATGAGCACCGTGCTATTCAAAAAAAAAAAAAAAAAAAAAAAAAAAAAAGAGCTGTGAAACACAAAATTTTGTTTCAGCTCATTTTCTGTGGTGACACCTCTGACAGGATGTGAACCGCTGATCATGAATTATTTGAAAAGCTTCTGGAGTCGGCAGAATGTTTTCAATAGACGGAAAAGTGCTTAAAAAGAAGCTGCCACTTGTTTAATGCTGACTAGTGTTTTCTTTCCTTTTTCGTCTTTTTTAGACATTGATATACATTATCTCAAAAGCGCAGGATCTATCTTATTTCAACGGTTTTCCATTAGAATGTGTGTATTCTATAATTATCTTTAACAATATTACCTTTTTACAGCCAAGGCAAACTGTTTTGTGCAAAGTGCTGCATTCCGGCAAACTTTTACCTCTCAGCTCACCAGATGTGTAGGATAAAATGGTGACGTCTGTTGGTTCTTTGTAATTTTTGTTACTGCTCTGATTCGCAATAAAACTCCTATATAAAAGATGAAACTAAACATACAATGACTAAAGAAAAGCTGTTGTTTTTCTTAATCTTTTTCAGATTAAGAAAAAAGGAAAACAACAATGATTCTTATTTAGAGAGAGGGGCTAGGTTTTTTATTATTAGGGTAATTTTCACTCTTTTGAACCCCAAATACACCAAACTCCAGTGGTATCCCAGTGAGAAATCACTTTAATCTTTCTTCTTAGTTCTTTTCTTCTTCCATTCTGATGAGCAGACAGATGTCACTTCACAGGATTACTGCCCCCATCAGGTTGTAATAAAACTCAACCATTTACGGGTGTGTGCTCCTGTATTCTGAGAACACAATTTATTTTATTTTTTTTAATTATGTTGCATTAAATTAGGAAGAGGGCTCTTGCTGTTAGCAAGAGGGAAAGTTTCTTTTTAAGGAATCAACTTCTGAAAAGCACTGAGTTGTTACCTGTAATTCAGAGTTCATTGATCTTGCCTTGTATCTCCAACAAAGTTGTTATATTTGAATGGACTTACTAACGTTATGCTTCACAAGTTGACCGATAGAACACGGCAATCTTAATCTATATGACATGTTTTCTATGCCTTTGGTTTCCTGCTGTCTACTGTCCGTTTCCGATCAGTTTTCCAGTTCTTTCCATATCCGCTCCCCAGTTCACTGTTTTCTCTTTTGTTTCTTAATGCAACAGTGGACCTCAACGTCATTTTGTCAACTTAGGCAAGTAAGTAATGTAATCAAATTCCAGGTTTATTTTATTGTGTTGTACTGTGTTGTACTTTTTGATCACTACAAACAGATTTGCTGTCTCTAGTGGCCTTGCACTTGCTGGTTTTTCAAAATAAAACATCACTTGTAAAGAATGCTGAAATTACTACGAAATGTTTTTCTTCTCGGCCTGGTGACACTCAAGCCATTATACGGGTTTGTGACTCCAACCAAAAAAAATACATCAGTCTGTGCTTTGATTAAGGTGCAAAATTCTTACCAAACACAAACTGACATAAAGTAAATCCCAATCTTATCGTATCTTTTGTTTGTTCAATGTCCGTATCAGAAACAGGACAATGACACGGTGTTGACCCCGGACGGAACACGAGAGTTTCTGACGCTTGAGGTCCCTCTGAATGACTCGGGCTCCGCTGGCTTGGGGGTCAGCGTTAAGGGGAACCGCTCCAAGGAGAACCAAGCTGATATGGGCATCTTTGTGAAATCCATAATTCATGGAGGTGCTGCTAGCAAGGCAAGTAGCAACTTCTTCCTTCTACTTATACTCTGACCATTATGTTGATGGGCATCACTGATTTTACGTGTTGTCTTTATTGTAACCATGGCACACATCGCACACACAACTCCTGCTGTGGTATTTTTTTCTACGGTGCTACTTGATGTTGTTGAGTTTGATCAAGATGAGTACTTTGTTGATAAAGTTAGATAGAAATGTTTGGGGGCAATAAAGATCAGGTGGGATTTTCTAAGTGAAAACACTGAGTGAATCTGATAAAGATTCACAAATGGCTGCTGAATGCTGTGTTTGCGTACAGGACGGACGCCTTCGAGTCAATGACCAACTCATCGCAGTCAATGGGGAGTCGCTGCTCGGGATGACCAATCAGGATGCCATGGAGGCACTTCGGAAGTCCATGTCAGTAGAGGGCAACAAACGTGGGATGATTCAGCTCATCGTGGCCCGGCAGTTGATTAAGGACGGCGAGGTATGCAAACAGAAAGTCAAGTGTCATGGCTAATTTCTGTCAAAATAATTTCTGAGTTAGTTCATGTGTCAGTTTGTCATCCCTACAAGTCCAGATACGTTCGGTGGTGAGTGAAGTATGTTGATTTTCACCTGAGTTAGCTGGGACATGTGACTAAGCCCAAAATTTGTCCATGTTGTGATTAACAAACACGCTAACCTAAGTGCTATTGGGTTTTGCTGCAATAACACTCATCAGAGTGGAAGTCGTTACTGCAGGACAAAATCCTACTTTGTTGTTTTTAAGTGCAGCAGGGTTTTTAAAATGAAGAGCGATAAGAAGCAGATTAAAAAGCAAATAGGGGACTGCTGCGTTTAAATTCCACTAAATTTGAAACTTTTTTTTTTCCACTGGTCCTAATCTTTTTATCTTTAACTTTAAAAAAGTGACATCTAGAAAGAATTTTATGGCGAGACCATAACATTGCGTCGTACCTCAATGGAATGCCGTTACATGATATCCAAGACTCACTTGGTTAATTTTTGATGGACTATTGTCCATTAAAGCAACAAAAAGATGAGATTATGTACCGCAAGTATCATTTTTGTTATGAGGCAACAGCACAGAAAATTACATTTGTTTCAATTCACAAACGTCCTCTGTGACATTTAACAGTCAAGCCAGTGTGTCTTGTATCTTTTAATAAATAACAAAAAAGAAGTTCATTCAGAAATCATTTTTTGTGACTCGCAGCTTGATTGTGGAGCAGAGTTGTGGAGTGCAGGTGTGAATGCATACTCACGCACATGCACATTGAGTCACCCTGCAGCCAGTGGTTGTAGATCAGATTTGATTAGAGTTGCTGTGACTCTAATTGGAGCCTGTGTCCTGTGGCTATGTGTCAGTTTGGAGTACCACGCTGTGCCCCTCCCTGCTAATTCTCATC
This sequence comes from Girardinus metallicus, assembly GCA_903067095.1. Classification (NCBI taxonomy): domain Eukaryota; kingdom Metazoa; phylum Chordata; class Actinopteri; order Cyprinodontiformes; family Poeciliidae; genus Girardinus; species Girardinus metallicus. The sequence goes on from CAEGAE010072642.1 coordinate 19,468, forward strand.
CTTCAAGCGCCGTCTCTGTCTCTTCTTACACACTTGCCACATGCCATGCAGTTGTTTTTCCTCTTTGTTTCAACGCTAATTCTGATCCCCATCTTGTGATTCTCCACTGACTACAGCTGAATTCGTTAGAAACTGGCCACCATGTTGACAGTTAACTTTTTAATTTTAAATTTTTTTTTTTATTTTTATCTGTGGAGTATTTTGTTTTCCATCTCTTGCTCTCCTTCCTTCCACCTTCAGACGCAGAGCAGAGGACATGTGCCCCTCCTGGGGATCTCAGTGCTAAGGTTCACTGAGTCCTATCGCTCCAGTCCAGTCAGTCTCCTGTCGACTTTAATCCCTGACCGGACTCTGTAGAGAGGCTGACACTGAGCACACATTTATGCCTGAGAAGGAAAACAAAAAAAAGAAAAAAATCAAATCATTCTTCCTGGGGGAAGATGAAGAGCCACACGTTTTTTAAAAACTATTTCTTTGCTTTGATTCACAGCATGAGGTTTTGACTGCTCTTTACAAAGATTTTGCTAATTGAAACACTAATTGCCATGAGACAACAGGTTGTCCGTGCTATGCAAGTCCACATATGCAAGTCTAAGAAAGAAGTAGATGTGATGATGTCCAATACTACATTCCACCCATTTCCATGTCCCTCCATCCATTCATGATATGGGTCCGTCACAATAACACAGTTTGCTAGACAATAAATTGTCCCAGAAGTTGTTGCAATAAACGATAATATTGTTATTTTGAGGCAATTTTCAAGTAATATAATGATGGCATAATAATACACCGTCTCAAAAATCAGTAAACTTCAAATTCTAATAATCATTTAACACTGGAACTGGAAGACATTTTAAATGACCAAAATAAATCAACAAAACAACAAAAACGACAAATAAAGAGTTAAGTCTCCGTAAACAAAATGGAGTTGACTGAAGACATACAAATGGAAATTACAGAGCTTGTTTTAATTTATCATGCGATTTATTGATTTGTTGTTTATTGCAACCTTCTATTATCTTCTGCTTAATCTGGGATCGGGTCATCAGCTTAAATCAGCCATAGCATTGAGGCTGCCTTGACTTTGAATATGCATTTAAACGCAGAATCCCCAACAAATAGAGAGGCTAGCAAACAGGGCTGAAACGATTCCTCGAGTGATTCGACTTTCTCGATTATTCAAATTCCTCGAGGAAAATTTATCTGCCTCGAAACTTCGTTAATTTATGTTTTATTATTTAATACACCGTGTTCCAACCGGGTTGTTATTTGCGTTGAGCAGCGTTCTCACTTCACAAGCGTATTTGTGAGCTTGCCTCTTTACTATTAAATTGAATATAATTTCAGATTTTTTTTTATTTTTTTTTAAGTTAACCGGCAAATTAACTTTCTAAGTTAACCTGCAAATTATTGTTGCAGGTTAATTTTCTGTACTACAGAAAAATTATTGTTAAGGAAGCTCGAATGTGAAAAAGTGGACTGATGTTGATGTGCGATGGTAATACTGCTGTTATGTTAGATTTACCAATGTTTTATTTTATTTTATTTTTTTAACCGATTACTCGATTAATCGTAAAAATAATCTATAGATTACTCGATTACTAAAATATTCGTTTACAACAGCCCTACTAGCAATGGTAAAAACTTTTATCATAACTGGGCTCGGATTAAAAACTGCTGCAAGAAAAGCAAGGTTATCTCAACAGAGATTCTTACCTCGCTTCTTTGCTTTGCTGCAGGGGTGAGGTGGATATGTGGGGTTTGGGAGGGGGTCCAGGGGGCAGACCAGTTTGCTTCTGTCACCCAGCAGAATGGGAGGGAGTACTGAAAGCTACCAGAAATGACCACCATGAAATGAATCAGATCCATCACTGTCTGCAGGGGAAAGAAGCCAAGCAACACAGCCTAATGAATCGAAGATGGGGGTGGGGGGTGGGGGGGAGAGTGAGAATGGGTTTGACGGTGGGGTTTGGGCGACCACCATATACAACCACATTTAGTAAAAAAAAAAAAAAAAAAAAAAAGGTTTTAAGATAATTTTGACCTTTGTGGAACACATGATCCTTAGTAGGTCAAAGTTACTGTAACTTAAAGTTAAAGGTTTTAGATTTGTATTAGTTAAATGCATGCTTGAACACTTCACATACATGACTTTTTCAGTTGCAGTTTTCTGGTAGAATTTGATCCTCTTTTATATACAGTTGTAGCTGTACAAACCTTGCTGGAAATGTGAAACAAGCAATTGGGACACAGGTCATGCTTTGGTTTTATATGAACTAGATCATCCTTAAGAATGCCCTGTCACTGGTCACATTTGGTCGGCGTGGTGGCCAGAGTTTGACGTCAGACGACAGAAATCTTTTATGTTCTCTGCTTGTTTGAAGAACGACTATTCTGCCCCAGATTGTCTTGTGATATGATTGGTCACTGTCAATTAGTTTCAAAGCATTATAATTGCATCTCTGCTTCTGGAGCTGTGTAATCTCTACATCCATATCTTAGTTCTATTAATACATCGTCATGGGGTTCAACTATTACATTTTCGACAAGTCATTTTAATCCCATTATTTTTGGAACCACATTCCCTTAGTCTTGGGGTTTAGTCCAGAGTCTTGTGACTAAATTCTGATCTGTTATTATAAATTATGTGTCTCTTGTCTACAACTTACAAAATGCTAAAAATTTGTAAGTAGCGATTCAAATATTGCCTTGAATGTCTTTTATCCACATGTCACCATTTGAAAGTATATCTACAAGAATGTTGTGTGGAATTATGGGTATTTTTTGCTACCTTTTATGATTGTGAACCAGTCGTCTTATGCAAGAATAAAAATGAAACTTCCCCCTTTTTTTGTTCTGACGATGCGCTCCAGTTCAGTGGTTGGTGTGTGTTTCTTTGTGTTGCAACATATGTCAGGGCTCACAATATTACTGATCTATTCATCAGATAAACATCTAAAAGGAGACAATCAGATGAGCGCGTCTGACACCGTTTCATTTCTGCATTCCTTTCACATCACTTGATGCACTGCCTCTGTAATTAGAGATTATAAAAATGATGCTAATCTGTACGAGTTTTTCTTTTTTCTTTATTGAAGCACACATTAGCCCGCATCGTGCTGCCGACGTTGTCTGAGCCAGGACTCGATGTGAAATGGCCTGGAGACGTGATCGTATAGAGCCCATTTTCCCTTGGCTTTTTGAAATATTTTCTAGTCAAACAAACTCAATTATGTAAATACGGGGAACAAACCTGTGCAAAAAAAAAAAATTGTCCCGGCACATAATCTGTCCTTTTAGACTTTTTTTTAGAAAGTTCCGCGTGTGTCCTCTGTTCCTGAACAAATGAACCATTAGCGTTGCCACTGCTTACTGCAGTGACTGTGTATTGATGTTCTCTACATGACAGCTAATCAACAACAGAGCTTTAAACTGAAGAGATATGACAGGCTTATGAAAATATGATGCATGATTTGACTATGATATCATGTGGAGAATGGTGGCTGTTTACACAGATCCTTTTATCGTGTTTCTTTTTTTATGTCAAGTATTTTTTTTAATGTCAAGTATTGAAAGGATAAATGTGGTGTAGGTTATTCTTTTTTTTTTTTTTTGTTCTTCGCACTAGCTTTGTGACCTTGGCTCGGGGTGCAAACAAATCACTTCTTCAGCAGCCTCAGACTGCACTTGAAATAAGACAAAACTAACTTACGAATGACTTTTCAGAAAGAAATCTGAGCTTGTTTTAACTCAGTAGTTCCTTAATACTGATAAAAAAAAATTACAAGTTTCACTGGCAAATTATTTTACTTGTGCTATGGGAAAACTGTCTTGTTATAAGTGAGATAATCTACTAGAGGAGCTTATTAATGTAAAAAATGATTGACGTAAAACAAGCTGTAAGTCACTTTTGTACTTCAAAGTCAGTTTTGTATTATTTCAAGTGTTCTAAGATATTTAAGAAACTAGACCAAAAGTACTTACTAAGATTTTGTTTTTGCATTGTTAAGTTGTAATATCAAGGGAAATGACTCTGAAAGTTAGTAGTTGTTGCTACTGTGATAAGAATGCTGCCTATTAGTCTCCCATTAGACACCAGTACCAGACAGAGATGCTAGCTGTTATTTCCAGGCTTTTGCCCCTTGACAGTAAATACTAACAAAACCAGCATAAATCAGGTTGGAGATCTGAGCTGCTGCTAAAACATGCAACTTGCAGTTGAATGTAGAGTCGGCTTAACAAGCCTGGCGGCAGAACCACACAATGGACAGTCCTGAGCATCACTCTGGAACTCCATGGTTACAGCATCCATTAGAATGTTTGTTTTTTTTTTTTTTCCAGTTTACACAAGGTAATGGAAGAATTTGACACCTTGTACAGGAAACCAGCAAAAACAAATAAAAAATCACGTTTTCTACATATATTACTGTTAGTCTCATAATGAGCTGAACAATCTGAATCTACGTGGGAAAAAAATTGGATTAAACGAAAACAGTAACATCAGCACTTTGTTCTCTGTGTTACATTTTACATTGTGGCAGCAGAAAGAGTCAAAATTTAATCCTGACTTTAGAAGAACTTCTGATGGATGCAACGAGCAACACGGTGATCTCATTGGCTGCTCAGCTGGCGGTCCAGTCCCACGGCATTGTTGCTGGTCAGCCTGAGAGAGTTTTATGCAAAGAGACAAGGGGGGAAGGAAGTGGCTGGCTCGAACAAAAGACGCTAACTCGAATGAGAAAGGGGCTGATCGATAGAGCCTTGAGAGAGCTATCAATCAGAGTCCTGCTCTAGTAGATTATGCTTTTATTAGTATTGAGCTGACCACTGCTGAGAGAGACCTTAAAACACTGAGATGCTTCCCACAACAGAGGCAGGAGAAAGCAGAGGGAAATTTGTGCTTAGCCCCCTCCCGCCTCCCAACTTAATGTGGACTGATTGAAGTGTCGTTGGATCATGACATGTGCAGCTCTGCTGTTTTCACAGCGAACGCCAACGACTCACGCGGAGGGGATAAAATGAGGGTGTGGAGTGCGGCACTCTGGGAAATGCAGTTCGCGACGGCGCACCAAGTAAATTGAGAGAAGTAGATCACACAGCGGCAGAAATGCAATTCCGGTGCTGCTGGCCCTCACTCCCGAACGGCTCTCTAAGGACTAACTCATTTAGGAGCGGCAGGGGAAACTCAATAGCACCAATTGAGAGAATAATATATTGAATCTAGTGGGTTGAGTGGGCAGCTTGAAGCACGGTGGAGGACTGTGGAGTTGGAGTGTCTAGTTCCATGCTCAAGAATCGTTGCGGTGCTCAGAAACACACACGTAAATATTGGAAAACATACGCAGGCGGAAACCACACAAACCTTTTATCCAGACACAGCGTGACACGGTCGTTTAAAAGTTTGAATGGCTAAAGCCTTTCCTCTGCTTACATGCTCATTCTTTGATTTTTAAGATGTTATTAAACTTTTATTTAATAGTGAATTGAGAGTAAAGTGGATAACGAGAGAGAAGGGAAGACATGCAGGACTGGAACCTGTGACGTTTGGGTCGAGGACCAAGGCCTCCATATGTGGGTTGAGCTTCACCCCGGCTCCACCACAGCACCCTGCTGTGCGGTTCTTGATCAGAGTTCAGTGAGCTTATAATATATTCTGTCAGATATATTATCTTTTGACATTGATCACATGTCTACTATGATCTATATTATTGATTTATTGCCCAGGCCTAATTCCCACTATGCTTTAGTTTTTATTGTTTATTGTGGAAGTCAGGTAAAATAAGACCATTTACATCTTTCATTTTACTTCACAATTCTACGCTATGTTGTGTTGGTATGTCGAATTAAAATCCAAGTAGTGAATGAGTGCCTCTACATGGCTTTGCGTGTCTCTACCTAAACACACCTGCTTCAAGTTACTGAATTATACTCAGCCTGAGCATTCAGGTAAGCCAGGCATAAAAATCATTTTCAGACTTGAAGAACCACACCTAGAGATTCATAAAACGTTTCAACCAAAGCCATTTGTGGATGTTGACGCGTTGCTCTTGTTTGGCCTTCCTATTTCTGTTGTGGTTTGGTGAAATTGAAGTCTTGCGTGGAACTCCAGAAAGACCGTAAAATCTCACTTTTGGAAGCGTTGGCATTAGGCGAGGCTCTGCCTGGATGTGTTTGGCTAATGAAAGCCCCGGCATCGAGCTGGAAGAGGAGAGGCGAGTTGTGCCCTGGGTGGAATGCGGGAGCTTAGAGAATGTAATTACAGCATTACGGCGGAGATAGACTGGATTAGGGTTACGGCAACTGACTGAGACCAGGATAGAGGCTTCGGAAATGACCGTGGAGGAGACATTATCAGCAGTGCTTGAAAGCTTAAGACCGAACCTTTTAACACACTGCCTCTTCTTCCTTGCTGATTACTCAAGGTCAGGTAGATGCTGACGCCCCCCCCCCCCCCCCCCCCCCCCCCCGCCCCCCCCCCCCCCCCCCCCCCCCCAACCACCCCCCCACCCCCCCCACCCCCCACCCCCACACCCCCCCACTCC
>CAEGAE010072643.1:0-34048 GCA_903067095.1 Girardinus metallicus
AAATAAATCTTGTGACACTGCAGAAGCTTATTGAAACAATGCCACAGCGAATGCGGGCTGTAATCAAAGCTAAAGGCGGCCCAACAAAATATTAGAGAGTGTGACCTTTTTTTGGTGGCGACTTTTTTTTTGGCCAGGCAGTGTATGTTGAACTTTTCTTACTAACTACAAAAATTTTTACTTCAAAAAAATTTATATCTTTTGTTATATTTTTCACCTGCTGGGTTGATGACGCATAATGGTCCACTCTGTCCTGGAGTCTACAGAGTAAACACAGTAAGGCTAACTTTATCTGAGTTGTTGTTTATCATATTGCGTTTGACTGGTGTAATTTCAGATAATGCCACACCGTGTCACTGTTGGCTGTAACTTAAAAAAAAAAAACAGAACAGTGAGGTGAAAATGGATCGCGTCGCAGGAAAAAAACAGAAGAGCGTAGCCTGACGGCATATGCTGTTCTGACAGAACACCAGAGCCAAACACAACTTTTAAAGGACATGCGTTTGTGCTCTCAACATTTCTCTCCAGAAGTACAAGCAAAACTGACAAAGGCTATAACACTTGACACCTTAAAGAGCTTATAATAAATGCTGTGCCGACAGTGTTTATCCATAAATCGTCTAAGAGCGAACAACATGGCAATGTCTGTGTGACAATATTTTATATTTGTAAAATATTTTACGTTAAAATTGATGAAAACTAAGCAGCCTACAGCATTACTACTGTATAGTTGTTACGCCTAAAATAAATATTTCTCAGATAAAGTCTATTGTTACAATTACTTATGGATCCTTTTAACTTTGCACCCAATGAATAAAGATGATCCAATTAATACAGTCTCTGTTTTCACATTACCCTGCACCAGATGAGAGCCCTCAACGCCACAGATTACACAGAGGAGGCGACGAACATCTTATGGCTGTCTCCATGTTTTGGACATAGGACAAGTGGCGCCATGCTGCATGCCTCCTAGTTGTTCCGCTTTGTGTTCGGCACTGCGAGAGCAGATAAAGAACGCACGCCTGTTAAAACCCTACAATAAAAGGTCTGTGGCAGGCTGTTTAGATTTGTTTTAATTACGCCGCTGGATGGGGGGCCTGAGCTCAGAGAGGCATCTCTCCGGGGCTCCTTCCTGTCAGTGTTAATACCAGCTCAACATTCATCAACAGATATTCACTTTCAGTTGCTTCTTTCAGGATTCTTGTCCGCCCCAAGCCGTTTTCTGTGTGGCGTTGAAAAGCTTTGGTTCTTTGCCTCCACTTGAACGAATTACGACTAGTTTAGCCGTTTATTAACAACACTATTGAAATGTGAGTTGAGTTTATCTCCACCAACCTTGTGAAAGAACTTTTAAGTATGCTGTCATTGGATTTTCAAGGACAGAAATGGAAGGGGTTGAGATACAACTAAAAGAAGTCTTTCTTTCAATTAGTTTTTTTTCTTATTTTAAAAATTCCAACAAAAATAAAACGGATTTTTGTGTGAAAGACGGTTTTCGCACCAATATACAGCTGCAAGTGTGGATATTTCAGTAAATCAATCCAAAAGTGAAAAAATATTTAAAATATCCATTAAATTGTGACCGTCCTAAATATTTAAGTCAAAAAAGAAGTCATCCTATAATACAGATTTTATGGGATGGGATGTGACAAGATGGGAATCAGAACCAAAGTAAAGGGAAACAGGATACAAATTTTAGAGACATACAATAATTTAAATTACGGTGATTTTATGTGTTTTTATCTCCTTAATTCAGGAGAATGCATTACTAAAATACCTGTTATGTTTTAGTACATGGGTGGGGAATGGAAAAGGATCAAATGGCACCAATCAGTCGTTCACCCATTCATGCACACACTGATGGTGGTAAGCTGGACTGTCGCCACAGCTGCCATTTTTGTCAGTTTAGTTCATCGATTAACTGTACTTAACAAAAGTAAAAAAAGAACAAACTTTTAAGTGTTTTATTCATTCAAACTGAGGTTGTGAATTATTCCTACAACTATATATGAAAAATCTGTGGATACAAATCTCCTACATGGAAACTCAGGAGTCAACAAGGACAAATAAACTCAAACTGTAGATCAGATTTTGCTGTAATGGGATGTTTTACTAACAGGCAGGTGACAAAAAAATGCAAATGAGTTGATTTAGATAAAGTTTTTTCTTTGAATGAAGTTTTAAGCCAAGTTTTCTGCCACACATCACCGTCCTGTTAGTAAATACATATTCTCTTATTTTTTTTAAACAATTTATGGGACAGAGTGGAACTAGCATTATGTTTGTATAGGTTTCCTGCTGTTCATAGTTTGAGCACCATCCCATCTTAGAGTTACATTATTAATACAATGACATAACAATTATCACCATAAAATTATTATTTTTATTTACTCTTTAAAACATTGTAGCAATACTTTCAGCAGAGTTTGTTTAAATTACAGCTGTGAGTAACAAACTACTAGACTTTTTGTCTTTTTAAATGTATGACGGAACTCGTTTCATGGGGGAAGAAGGAAGCTTTCACACCAGATCAACAAATACATTAGACTAATTTATTGCCTAATTATATTGCAGTAAAACTTTAGATATTGCTAAAACTGGCTTTTTAGAATTTGGATGGAATATTAAGTGGGACTGGAATGGAATGGGGTTTGCTATTGACAAGGTGACCTCTGCTGATCTGGTGCTTTAAAAAGAAGCTTTGAAGGACTGAAACTCGAATGAATGTATGAATGAATGAATGCAAAGTTGTAGTGCTGTGGCACAATCCTGTAGTCTCAGTTAAAAGTGCTGCACTTTCTGCATAAAAGCCAAAGGTAGCCACCCATGAATGTGATTGCCCAGGCAATATAAACTCAAACTGCTATTATGGTAAATATATATGTGCTGACATACACTTATGTACTTCATGTGCATCAGTACATGACTGAAAACATTATCCTTGATGGAACAGAAAGCTAAAGGATACGTGGGTTGTGTAACCCAGCCTCCTACATATGCAGTATATTACAGACAGCGTGTTTTGGGTGGCTGTTTTGACAGCAGAGAAAAAAAGTCGGTTGAACCCAATTCCGAGTAATAAAGGTGCCGTCAATCTGCATGGAGCCACCGGTTTGGAATCTGATTGTGGGGGGGACCTGTGTGTTTTGCACTGCTAGTGCACACTGTGCATTTAATGCCCTGATGCTTAATCAGCAGTCTTCACTCTTGTGCGACATCCTTTGTGAAAATTATTGGAAACACACTCACACACACTTCTATGCTGTGTTAGGTTTCCAGTTTGTACTATATATATATATATATGTATAAGTAAGAAAACCATTGAGACCTGCTGAAAAGAAGACATTGAAAATCTTGTTCGGTCTAATAAATTTTCGTAAATTTTGTAAATGTCAAATAAAAGCAATTTTATAACATTGGGAGACATGTTTTATGGAGTCTGGAGCTGCAGGAGCACACTAGTCCAACATTATTTCTGGGGTGAATTCTAATAGGAAATAGATCCTCTGAATGTTTGCATAGTCTGTTAAAGAGGGAGTGCGCCTGGGGTCAGTAAGGAAGGGAAAGTGACTTCTGTAAAGAATATGAGCTCACTGACAACATAAGCTGCGCCAAGGATGTTCTACTGCTCCCCTGCATGCGAATGCAATATTTCCCCCTCCCTTCTGCGTGGAGCAGAGAAATTCTGCACACTTGACCAAGTTTAATATTTAAAAACCTTTACAAAGTGAATGCAGAAAGCACAGCCAAGTCTTTCTCTGAAGGTATCTTCAAGTCTTCAGGTATGGGGAGGACAGGAAAAAAAAAAAAAAAAAAAAAACAGCCCTGAGATTATTCCCTGAATGGTCTGAGCAGTCACTCAATATTTAAGGACATTTTCACTCACTTCTGATTCAGTAACAACTCAGGACTGTTATTGCCGCTCATGTTTATCAGATCAATGGCACACCGGGCAAAATTGATCAGGGGAGGAATCGAAAGGAAGACTCTTTGCTTGAAATTGAATCAAAATCAAGAGCTACTTCAGCAGAGGCTCACTTAGGATTGATCCGCAGATATGAGGTGTGGACAGTAACATTGACAAACAGGTACAACCTGTGCACGCGCATGGAATAAACATCGATACCGCATTCAGAAGAACATAATGTGATTTATCAGCTGGCGTTTGAAATTCTTTGGGACATTTATGTCAGCTACATTGTCGAGACGTTCCTTCCCATGTCACAAACTTCCTTAGCATTTTGTGCTTTGTTCTTAGATATGTCAAAAACAACATATAACTTGACACACTCGTTGATGCTATGTTCTGATCACGTCCATTGCTGGAGGTGTATAAGTCTAACCACATGACTGGAGCTGCTGACCCAGCTCCAGTCACAGAGCTGGGTCAGCAGATGCTGAGGTAGAGGGTATACAGGGTCACCGACTTTCTGCAGAATCCTGAACTTCACCTTGCCTTCAGACCAGCTCAAGGACACAGCTAGAGACCCATAACCAGGCATCTACATCCAAGGTTTCTGATATGGGTCACATGGGCAGTTGCCAAGGGCAGCACTAGAAGAGCGGGGCCACACAACAACACTTTAAAAAAACATTTTTCTTTGTCATTCATAACTTGAACAAGTTTTGTATCGCTTTAATACGATATATGCGCATGCACCTCGATGTATTGAGTCTCAAGACTGGTCTTGTCTTGTATATCAGTGTGTGGCTGCTGTCACAAACTTCAATATTAGTTCATTTTGACAGTTATAGTTTAATACCTAAAAGTTAACTTGGTTGTGTAATTCACTGTTTCTCAATCCTTGCATTTTGTGGTGTTCAGAAGGACACTGGCCCTTGATGACTGGAGTTTGACATCACTGTGTTAAACATTTGGCTTCTGTCTTGGTCTTAAAAGGTCCAGTCTTGGTTGTGGAAGGTGCGGTGTCAGTCTATGTCTCAGAAGAACCAGCCTAGAGTCCATGCCCTGTTGGTGTGTCACCATGTGGAGACCAGATGCCGTTTGCCGTCAATTTCACCGAGCTCACGGCACAAGTTACCCTGTGTCTGGAGGTTACTTTTAGCAACATAAAACCGGAAAATTTGAAGGAGATATATTTCCACAACCTGTGCTGTGGTAAGATTTGGAGTGGCAGAGGGAGAGGCTCAACGATTATCTCTAATCCAGGTAATGCAAAATGCACTGGTGTAAAGCTTGCTGCCATATAACTCTAATGCAGTGGAGGTGTGTTCTCAGGAGTGAGTATTAATGTTTCTTCTGTCTGATGATTCAAAGGATGAGTCAGGACTTAGCGCTGTCAGAAATGGTATCACTAGAACTTGGAAGCGTAAAGGCCCCCACATACTTCTATCTGAAGTGCTGAAATCGGCTCATGTTCATGTAGACGGATGACAGAAATTGCGTCATTTTGTTCTCAGAGAACCATCCACTTCCTTTTCTCACACTAGGACCCAAACTATTTGATTATCTCTGGAACAGCTGAAATGTTGTTTATCTTGTCTGTTTCCAGTTTGTCTTGTAATGGATTGGTGATCCATGACAATTCATGGATCACCAATCCATGGCAGGCCCAGCAGTCGGTGGGATAGACAACCGAAGGTCTGATATTATGTAAACCTCTCTTTGTGTTGGTCCGTCACTTAAAAGGAAAAGTTTGAAGTTCGCAGTTTGCAATTGTGTCGAATTCTTAAACAGTACATAGTTGGCTACAATGACTGCTGCAGATGAGCACACCATGCCCCTAAGTTGAGTTATAGTTGCCATGTCATCTGTGAGTTAAGGTAATGATTAGGCCTTCTTTCAGAATTCTTTTCTTCTTTAACTGTATGCTCACATGTCACTTTGCAGCATTCAGCAGCGGCCTAAGGCAGGCCCTCACAGCCACACTGGATTACTGTAAATTGCTGTGAAGATAAAGCTATTGCCTGGGAGCCAGACAGAACAGTAATTCTCCTCTCCACTCCTATTATGGGCTTTTCATTTCTTCCATTTATTTCATAGTGACTGAATGAGACTAAACTCTCCGTCTTCCTTCCGCTGCCATCTGCCTGCCTACCTGCCCCGTGCGAGAACGGATACCATCTGACAAATACCGAAGCTCAGTCAAGCTTTAAGGGAATAATAACAAAGCTGATTGAAGGTTTATTATGTCTATTGTCTTCACCTGCTAGAGCAAAACAAAAGCTCCCTGCCAGCGTGAATGACCTCCCTCCTACAAACCGAACCGGAGCGTCACAACAACAACAAAAAAGTGAAGCTAATCCTGAATCTGTGAGATTAAAGAAGTTGTGCTCAGTGGTGTTAGAAGAGGAACTAATAATCTGCCGGGCACGCTTCATTTAATTTTCTTTATGACTACATGCAAATGAGGCTGGCTTGTATAATCTTTTGGAATGAAAAACAGATCATCAAATACCATCAGACGACATTAATATTCAGGTAGGTGTCACTTATGCAGAGTCATGCAGCCGGAGGAATGGAGAGTGCTGAGAAGAGGGCCACTCTGAGAAGAAAAGTCGGTCTGGCAAACACAGCAGTTGTCGTATGAAGTGACTGGATTGATGTTTTTAATGTTGTCATGGTATTAGTGATAGTCACTCAAGCTAGGTCCTTCAGTGAAATGATGTTTATCTTCCAATGCAACTCCTGCATTCTTGCATATAATAGCTAATTGTTATAGAAGTAACGACATAAAGCCAATATTTTTTCCTGTCTAATTCTACTTTGGCAGCTAATTCTGAAAACCTGATCAATCCCAGCGCTGCTATGTGAGTTGTGCCAAGTTAAGTATAGAATAATCACATTCATGATCAATTCTGGTTCTGTGGATATGAAGTTCTATTTACAGTACTCACACCCGTTAATTGGTTTCTGTTAGGTTTCTGATTTAGGATATTTAGCACCCTCTGGTGGTGACTATGATAATAGAAAGTTCCAGCAAAGTGTATATGACGTACAGATCCTGCTAATGTTTGGCTCACATTAAGAAGGTAGGTTACAGATTGATGTTCAGTTTATTTCTTGACAAAAGCATGAGTCTATGCTTCTAGAGTGCCTGTAAAATAAAGTAGAGTAAGCTTACATGGACTTATGCATGCTAGCTTGCATCAAATTTATGGAAATTAGCGTTCGTAGCGGACAGGCTAGTTTCTCATAGGTTTACATGTTAGTCACCTCTAGAATTTAGTTTTATGCTAACGTTCAAACATTTTTGTGTATGTTTGTGCAATTCTGCACAAAATGGTTGAGTTTAGCGACAGAATTACAGTGGTTAAGAGCACACTTGTATGACAAAAGTGGTTTGTTTATTTCAAACCACGTTTGAAACTTTGAATTATTTGGTAAACAATGACACTTTAATGCAATGTTGGCACTTTTAATGCAGCTTTTAACGCAACTTTGCAAGAAAGTGTTATTATTTTCTTAATGGCACAGACATTAATGAAGACTCATTAATTTTCATGACAGATGTTATGTCATGTTTATGACGGTGTCCTGGCAGTCTTATGCATACCCCTTCAAATAAAGTGTTTATCTTTGTTGGTATTTTAAAATGTCAACTTGGAGCTGTCATGGTGTAAAATAGGCTTTATTAACTTTGCAAACATACAGTTTTTAAAAAAATATCTACAAATGATAATCATCTTGCTTATTTTATGCACCTTTATGCACTCTGTTCCATCCCTGCAATTTTCCATAACTATTGCTGGGCTAAAACAGAGACGACCCAGGCCAGATGTGGTGCTGTGTTGACCCGTGCAGTCAGCCTCATCACCACTCCCCTGCTGCATACTAATCTGCACCTGTTTGGGAAGCGCTGGGTAAATAGATGCCCTCTATCCATTCACAGTCCCAGAGATCCTGTGCTCTTTTATATCCACTCCCTTTAATCTTCATTTTCCCTTTTAAGTTATATGAGAACAAACTGATTTTTTTTTTCAGTGGTGCATTCACTTTTAAATGACCAATTATCAATCTCAGGATGGGAAACATAGTTCACGATGTTCAGAATCATGAACTATGTTAACGATTTTGAACATGTGTAAGTGTGAGAAACTCACAAGGCTCACTTCCACCCTCAGTGTTTTCCCCTTTTGTCTTAGTTTTTCAACTTAGTAATCACAGCAAGAGAGGTTTTCCAAAATAACATTATCTTCAAACAAACTTTTCACTTCTAATCACCGAATCTTGCTCCTTTACACAAATCATTGCAGAGCCTTTTGAAGCTGTTCTTTTTCCGAGTGCCCTCTGGGATTCGCTCCCCTGTGGCTTCAATGCTTACTCCAAAGCTCCTGTTTTCAAACCAGGCTTTGAGTAAAGAAGGAAAAAAAACAGCCCTCATAGGAAAATAGGTGTTGAGCTGATGAGGAATTCACTGGTGCATACCTGGCAAGAATAGCAATGTTATCACCCGGTCTATTCTCAGTAACACAGGAATATGATTTCTCACTGGACACTCACACGTCAGTCAAGACGTTGGGTCGGTCCTTCACACAAAAACAGTTTAATACATACAGATGTGTGTGTTGTACCAATCCAGCAAAGACGTATGAAAGAAATGCTCCTTTCATTTCTTATTCTGAATTCTTCTCAGAGTTTCTCCAGCTTAGAGTTTGTTTTTTTGGGACTGTTCTTTAGTACTTTCCAGAGTGATGTCTGAATAAAAGCTTTGGCAATGTTCTGTGACATTTGCAGTGCATCTGAAGTAACGTCGACTTTAAAAGCAAGGCCTAATACCTACTCAAGGCACACTTCAACGGAGTACAATGAGATTATCTTTTTTGATCAAATCAGTGCGCCTTACGTTTGTATAAAGTGCCTCGATCGCTAAGACTACATCCAGCAACCCTAAAACGAAAGCTCATGTCAGCCTTTGGTATCTGGAATCTCTTTCTTTTGGTTGTGATTTACATCTCATGACAATAGTTGAGGGTAGTAAAGTAGACAGAGTAGTGAATTCAAGAACTTTGCTTTTTAAGAAACTCTTAACAAAAAAAGAATGGAGCAACATCCCCATTACCACAGACATTGCCCCAATCACAATCCATCTTCCCCTCCATTTTACCATCACTTGCCAACAAGGTACAAGGAACTTGGATCCTCTTTAGGCAACGACTAACTCTAACTCTAAGAACATCTCGGCGCAGATCTCAACTACGCGTGAGGGTGCCAATAGAACCAAATCATCTGCAAAACTAAAGATGCCGTTCCCAAACCAAACACCCTCCACTCCAGGACTATTTGTTGAGAACAAACTGGATCAGATACGATGGCCTGCCCTACAAGTACCATCTGCTGTAGAACAGCCAGACTCAAAATAGTTGTGTCCCAACTTCCATCAGATTGCTCAACAATCCCATCACTAAGACTGTCTGAGACTTCATGAAAATGCTAAGTTATATATATTTGGCAATATACTATTATTTGTATTTCTATATTTATAGGCACACCTGTGTTTTTGTATGTGCTCCGGAGGCCAAGCGATGACATTTCATTGCCAATTTCAATTACGTGTCTTTGTGCAATGACAATAAAATAAGTCTAAGTGCGAGTTGTTACCAACTTACAGTGGTAACAAGACAAGCTCGACTTTGTGTCAATAATGCAGACACGACTCTTGCTTTGGTTTCACAAGAACCAGAGAGTTTTATGTTGCCCCGTACTTCCGTAGCTTATCCCACAAAATGGCTTGATGTGGTAATCATGATAAAACAAGGTAGCCAATTTCATTTTCACACAGAGCCAGGTTGGCATATCCTCATTTGAAGTCTGCATTTTGTTTTACTCAGGACGCCTCTTGTTTGACTTTAAAAATGTATTGGATGATCTAACCCGGGGAAGAATGACAAGAAAAACGAAGAAAACAAAAGAAATCCACAAGGCAGTCAAAAACTTTTTCCACAGCATTGCAAAGTTTAATTTCAAGAGCTCGATGTGTCATTGCACCATTAGTCAGACCTCATTGTCCAACTTCACTGTCTGAGCTTTAGTTTTCAGAACATTAAGAAATATAGTGGCAAACCACTTGACAAAGTCACGACCTCTAAATATATTTTGGTGCTGTCTGAAAAAGTTTTGCTCCCGGTTTATGCCACATTTTTGTGGTTTATTTAATAAAAGTTTTCAGTGAATGAACAGTATTTCACTCATATCGACCTAACTAATGCATCGATCTCATCTTGCTAGTACCGGTCCGCTACTGTTATCGACTTTGTGTCGATGTAAGTGAGTTTTTGGATTGATCCACCCACTTATGGCTTTTCATTTCCATGCATAATTTAATTGATTATGAATTCATCAATGCATTCATAAATCAATGAATGCATTGATTATGAATGCATAACGAATGCTCCAATGACCACTGGAGTCTGTACCTAACTCCAGTGGTCACTGGACTATACATATAGGACAAGCAACTATGGAAACATCAATAGTCATGCCACTGTTGCTAACTCTGTTAGCCATTGTTGTGACTTTCTTGCTAATATTTCAGACAAAATATCAGCATCAGCCAAAATTGTAATCGGCAGGTCAGGCTTTTTAAAGATCGATAATTGCCAATCAGCCAGAAAACTGCAAACGGTGCACATTTAGTGACACAAATTAAACTTAATTTTTACATATTTCTACAGACACTACAGAGTTTTAGCTCTAGTCACTTACTTGGATATTGGCTAAACATCTCTGAATAAAGTACATGGCCACTTAAAAGCTTATTTCCATTGGTTTTGGCACATGGTTAAAAAGAGCTAATAGTTTAACAAAATGTGCAAAAGCCATAGAACCATCCACTTCCAAATTTAGCACCACTAATACAAAGTCAGACTTTTGCCCTCTGCAACAGTATTATCCTTTGGAGACAGATTTCAGTGCTGACTGAATGCTCTTATCTGCAACAGAGCCCTTATTAACATTTTTGTTTTCAATAATAAAGCGCCATTGTTGGAGTAACATGAAATAGAATCCGCAGGCTCAAGTGTTTAGGAGTGCACAAGAGGCAGTGAACTACCACACGCTTCTGAAGTTATGATTTATGGATCGCCTGATACTTTTCTTTGTTCTATTTTGAAGTGCTGATAAGACCCAACACAATGGTGAGATTAGAAGCGCGATTGGACACATCCTCAAAACGTGTAATGTTTTAAATCTCCTGACTGCCTGTAATTCCTCCCCTTTCTAACCCGAGCCTGTAACAACAGACCCTTTGATAATGTTATTGCTCATGGTTCACGACCAAAGAAGATAAGAGAAATAGGTTTCCTTAAGCCCTGCACAGGCTTAACCTATGACTCCACTTATAGCAAGACCCGAAACCCCAGACAAACCGGTTAGCTTTAGTTTTCTACAATACGAGACGTACTCCTGAGCCCGTGCACTGTTGCCATAATACACAGGAACGACAACTTTTATTACCCGCATAATTTCCAATCCAGGGACTGAAAAGGCTCTATTCAGAAGGAAGTGTGTGGACGTGACTCAACAGCCTTACCTCAACCTCATGGCAACATCACAAATGAAATAAACTTTTTCTCACATTGTTTTAACACTGAAAATCAGAGGAGATGGTTTGACATTATTTTGTTTTATTGTACTTATGTAGTTTGGTGGTCGGAGACAAACATTAAAAAACATCGTGTCTAAAGGTACGAGACAGAAAGTAATTTTTCATCACTGGTTAAAGGTATGTTTCTTCATTTCTTGTTTTATTGCTTTATTTCTTGAACATTAAAATGCTTGACATCCATCCAAAATTTGCAGAGGGACATGCGTAGTTCCCAAGTTGTTTTGATGCCTCATCTTGATGGAAAGCTGGCCAGCAAAACCTCCCACACCTTTCCAATTCAGTCTTGAGATGAAAGAAATGTATGGGCCACTTCATTCTTTTATACAAGACTATGATAATGCTGGTTTTTGTCATGATCCTGGATGACTCTGGTGCGAGCAACAACTAAGGTCAACAGGGATAGCACTGTACGAGTTTTATTTAAACAGTAGGTTTTGAATAATCGTTTCAGCGGGGGAACAACATCAAATCCGGACCGGACCCTTACTGGAAGACAGGGAGATGATTAGTGGGTGTGACAGGATAATCGATTGTGCGGCAGAAGGAGTCTGGATCTTACTTTACGAAGCGGAGGAGGCAAACGAGGAGGGGTGCAGAGCATCCACAGCCCTGGTGGTTGGCTGCTTGCTGGGTGAGTTGTGACTGGTCTGGCTTTTCTGGTTCCTCGGCCGAAGGAGATGGACAGTAGGAGGGTGGATAGGCAGGTGAGGACTGGAGGTGTGTCATGGATGTTTCAGAACGGGAGCAGTGAGGAGGACGAGAGACAGACGCCGCAGAAAGAAATCCCCGTTCCGGGGAATCAGAGTGACGCTGGGCACCTACAAGGAAGGAGGAGATCAATGGTAAGACGAATAGTAGTACCACGAGTAGTAGTCAACCATCTGGCATCTATCTCTGGGAATCCATTCCTCTAAGTACTGCTCCTTGATACATGACACCTGGAAGCCGCACCTGCTCGTCACACCCTGCAGAGGAGGAAGAGGAGTAGAGAGCAGACATTCAAACGCACACCAGTCTGTGGATATGACAAAAACAACAAAAAAGCTCAAATTTGGCAAAATTGCTAGTTCTTATTGCTAGCTAGCTTAAAGCAATATAAGAATGTGATTGTTAGCAATATGCAAATACCTTGAAACAGTCCTCATGAATCATATTTATTTAGGGTCTAATAGTGTCTCTCAGTAAAAACTCTCACAAGTATAGCATGACATAAGGTGATATTGTAAATGTTACATTTGAGTAAGACTTGGGTCTAAATGTGCAGTATCTCGGAATGGTGTTTGTGGAGTTTTGACATATTTAAGAATAACTAAAGCGGCCTGATTTGGCAGGATATCCCATTGCATGATGTTTACCTAAGATAGCTGTTTTTACTAGTACCTGGGGTTAGGGGGTGATGGAGTAATCTTTTTTTTTTATTGTTAGCCTCCAATGGCATTCATATTGCACTGGATACTCTTTAAAACGTGCCCTGCATTTTTTATCCCAAACCTTTTGATTAGTCGTGGACGTGGCAAAAAGGAATACACACACTCACTTACACACACTAAAACCTTAAAAAGGTATAAATGAAGCGTAAAATTGTGCCTGCGGTTGTGTGCCATTTATTTGCATTGCCGTCTGATCCTATTGACTGGAGAAAAAAACAATTACTGTTTCACCAGAGAAACAAAGGCGAGATATTTAAGCATTTTACCTGTGGCTAGCTAAATACATTATTTTTTTCCATTTTATTTTATTTTTTTATCTGCCCTATGGAGCAAAAACATATTGATGAACTAAATGTGTTTCATCTACCACAGCTTTCATTTCCCCTACATTGTTTTCTTGGATAGTGAAGAAACTTTCTTTCTACACAAATCCTCATTCAAGCTGAAAAAAAATCAAAAATAATTAAGCACATTTTTATTTTATTGTGTAAAAAGGAGAAAACTAGTGGAGGTAAAATTTGACATGAAAATTATACTAGCTACTTGCTCTGTGAAGAGAAACATTAATGTTTCTAACAAATTTAATAACTATAAACTCTGCCATACTTCTTTCACTTAGTCAGAAAAAATATTCATACAACAAAGTTGTGCATTGTTTGAAAGTTTTTACTTTTGCTGGTTTTACAGCGTCAGGAAATGGTAAGTTGTTATTCGGAAGAGTCACTAATTGCATTTCCATTACAAATGTGTGCAAAACGTTGTGAGTATTCTGCTAATGGAAAAAAAAAAATATATATATATATTTTTTGCAATTGCTGTGTTTCCATTAAATAAACTAAATTAAAATCACTTGTAACTAACTTTGTTCACACCATAAGTCATCAAAAAACATGCTGCGCTCTAACTACTTACTGTTTTTCTCTTTATGGTTTGCGTCAGCGGTAACATCATGTGACAAGTGTGATGAGAAAAATGTGTTTCCGGTGCAGATTTGTCAGATAAACTGGCCATAGAAACACCAACTCATCCTAGACCCAAAACTTATCGGCTGTTTCTTAAACTGGCTTTTTTTCACTCTGCAAATTTATTTTCGTAATTCCAATTTGCGCACTTTTATGGTCAACGGAAAGGTTGGTCTGGGTAACTTTTTACCATTAATGAATGAATTTTTGATCAGTTTTTTGTTGTTGTTTTCAATCACACTGTTTTCTATGACATTAAAATTAACTTGATAAGGTGAAAGATTTAACCGACAAAAAGGTGGGGGTAAAATAAGGACCATAAAAAACAAATGTACATATAAATATTTGAAATCTAAGGGGGAGTGGGGAGTGACAATGCAATGGGTGATGGATGATTTCTGATAACAGCCTGTGTTATTCACCAGGAAGAGAATTGTCAGAGAGAGATGTGTACGTGCGGAGAACAAAGGGATGGGAAATATGACAATCGGTTTACCACCGGGGTTATAAAGGAGGTGCCTCCCATTGCAGATGTTTAATTGAATTCAGCTCGCAGCATCTCCGGGTA
The DNA here is from genome assembly GCA_903067095.1 of Girardinus metallicus. NCBI lineage: Eukaryota > Metazoa > Chordata > Actinopteri > Cyprinodontiformes > Poeciliidae > Girardinus > Girardinus metallicus. Next base: position 14,528 of record CAEGAE010072643.1, read on the forward strand.
CGATCAGCCATAAATTCTGAAATGTCTGAAACGCCCTCCCCTACTGTTTACCTGTTTCACAGTCCTAATTAAATCCAACACATAACTGGAGTCTAACAATCTGCACAGGAGGCTTGTCCTAATTTTAGACTCATCACTTCTTTATTTTGGCTCCTTTGTTAGCATGGCCTAATGAGGAAAGCCAATCCCATTAGAGTGGAGATGCTTCAGCTCAAACACATGTAGTTCAACTGAAATATTCTAAGTAGTTGTCAGGTTCTTGTTTACAGTATTTATGCATCTAACGTACAAGTTTTCATGTAAGCTCGGGTGAGTGAACGGACAGTTGTGCGTTCTGTAAAATTCATCCAAAGCCATTGCTGGATTTTTTTTTTTTTTAAATCTCTGAAAAAGAAAAAACAAACAAGCACAATCATTTGCAAATGAACTACCAAACCAGGATTATACATTTTAGCACGGTTCGTGTGAGTTTTTTATCATTTTTTTTTTTGGCTGGGCAAAGGCAAAGTTTAGAGAATTTAATGAATAAAACATACCTCCCGCTGTTAAGCATGGAGTTGGATCGATCGTACTTTGGGCTTCAACGGGGGGATAATTCACAAAGGTAGAGGTGAGAACGGATGGATTTAATTAAACACAGCAAATCCTTGGAATCGACACTGGATTGTTTTGTCATATTTCACTGGGAATTGTTTGCGCCTGCACCGTGTCTCTTGTCTTCTTTTGTGGAGAGGGTGCAATTTGTTGCCCATTAAAACCAGGAGAAATGCTTTCATAACACGCGGCGGACGACTTTCAGATGGTCTATTTTGAAACATTGTGGGTGGGAAAACAGGGCCGCCTTTCCAAACTTCTCCCTGTGATTTACGGCAAATGAGAAATTTCCCGGCGGTCCGCGGCAACGGAGAGAAATCATTAGGGCTTTTATTGTCAGAGGCCTCGGAAAAAAAACCAACAAAAAAAAACTCCGCTTTGAACAATTGATAATTGTGATGCAGTCTTCAAACCTGTGAGTGAGTTGAGCGCTGAAGGTTAAATATGATCAGTGGAATTGGATGTGACAAAGCTACATTACTATCCATCTTGGGATATTAAACATTTCAAATTTTCTGAATTAAGGACTAATAAGCTTGTGGAGATGAGTATGAGATGGATGGTCTCGGTTTAACAATCACAGAACACGTCTGATGAGACAAAACGGCATTAGAGTTGACATCTGATATTGTAGGCGAGGGGCGGGGAAAAAAAAAAAGAAATCTTGAACTGTTTTGCATCCACTAAGATGAAGATAGCTATTTTCAGAGGGTGTGCAGTAATGACAGAAAAAAAAAAGAAAAGTGTTCTGATTTTGTATAGATTGAGCAAACTTTTAATTGATGGCTCTTTAAGGTTGGAGATGGCAATTAGAAGATTACGCTCCAGGCTGTCATTAATTGTGTAAATAACATTTATTACCTGCTTTTCACGTGCAGAAAGCTCCGCTGGATTCTAATGTCGCTTTAAGCGAAAATCCAGTAAAACAAATATCTCAAAGAGCACATTGATGGCAAATCCCCAAATGTTGGATTACAGCACCATATCTAGAACTACGCAATACAAAACTGTACATTTTTATAGATAGATATTTAATAATTATTTTTTGACATTTACATAAAATAAGTATTGAATTATTTTTACCCTCATCTTGTCCCTGTCCGTACAGTTGTCACCAATGTGTTTCTACAGCAATGCTAATCTAGAATGTAATGGAATGACAGTCATCACAGTCATTTACATGATTCTTTTTTCCATTTATTTATTTCGTCTTTGAGATTTCATACATTTTCTTTTGAGATTGCAAAAGAAAAACCACCAGATACTCAGAGGTGTGTAGAGTAGCCCAACTGTAACATATTTTAATCAAGTAAAAGGCATATAGTCGTCCAAGAAAAGATTTGAGTAAAAAAGTACTAGGTGGAAAATTTATCCAAGTATTGAGTAACTGATTTGATATCTAGCAAATGATGGAATCAGACAATAAATATAAGATTATGTGCAAAATCTGGCATATGAAGTCTAAAAACATATAAGGAAGTAAGATAAAATAAATTCAGGCAGAATAAACACTTTCCCATAACAAATTTCTTAGTATTTATTTATATATATATAATCAGATTACTGTACAGTAAAGCCACTCTTAAAAGTTCATTTTTCCCCAAAAACATAAACTTTTGTGATAAATGTAACTAGGTGTCACTCAGACATTTTTTCTGATGCAAAAATACTCATCCAGGTTCCTGATAGTCCACACATGTCTAACAACAATAGTTGCAAAAAGTCTGAAGGTGAATAACAGTAATATTTAATGTCAGGGCATTGTTCCTACTAAAGGGTCTACAGTGTGTGTGTCAACTGTAGACCGACAGACTTGAAAAGAACTGGTTTTATGTTTTCTTGTTCAGAAATTCTAGCCCCCATTAAAAAATGTTTCAAATGTGGGAAACAATAGACACCGAGAGAAAAGAAAAGAAAAAATCACAATTTAAATGCTTTAAGCTTTCAGTTTATATTTTGTTAAAATTGATGGAGTGTCCAAAAGGTTTCTGGACACGAGGTTCTTGTTTTGTCTTGGTGTGAGATGATACGTAGTAGTTTCTAGTAACCTTGCTGCTTGCATTACACTCTTTGAAACCAAAGAGTGTGTTATAAACTAAATTCTACAATAGATGTGCATGTGAACAACAAAGGTATTTATTGTTTTTAACTTGTTATTTAAGTTATTCAATCATTATATTGGTGTTATTCTATTCATTCTGTTATCATGTGTTTCAGGAAACTCATTCATGGAACTTTTTGGAAAAAAAACAAATTCTCCTTTAGAAATGTGCACTGAGATGCTACGTTAGCCTTGAATAGCTTTGCTGATGAGCTAACTCCTTTTACCACAACTTGTCTTGTTCAATGGCCCATCAGAATGATTTTTTAAAGCAAAAATAAGGAAAAAAAAAAGGAAAAAACTACAAGAAAATATTGGTACAAATATCTACCCTATATGATCTTTTTTCACATTTCACAAGCACATTGTATTTTATTTAGATTTTATTCAGATACTATGTAACAAACCAACTCAAGGCAGCAGACATACGCAAACAACAAACGCTGTTGTTTGCGTATGTCGCTTGTGCATCAGATTTACAGGCACAACAAGCACACACAAATACAAAATTTTCAATCGGATTACCTGCGTTAAAATTTTTAGCATGTTAAAATTGATGTGTTAAAGTCCCAGCCCTAATCAAAATGTTTTAAAAGTAGTTCAAACCTTAATTTCAACCTGAGTTTCAAGCAGCCAGCATACTGAGGTAATCGATACTTCATTAGTACAGAAAGCAAGAGATTAACTAATGTCAACACTGGCTCATTGCTGACATATTTAGCAGTGATCTGATTACTAATCATTGCTGAATGGTGTTTTAGGTGGTGTGTGTGTATGGTGTCAACCGTGTGATACAAGAGTTTGACATGTTCTATAAACTTGTGTCAGTCTAGCTTAGCTGGAGATTACACTATGTATTTTACAGTGTAAACTCAATATAAAGGAATCCCAAAGCATTAGTTTCCTATGAGATTTTCCTTCCTTTGACATTTAAACAAAGCACAAACAAACAACAGTATGATACAGGTATAGTACTTCAAATAAAATCACCATATATAAAAGAAAAAAGAAATATTGTATGGAAAGTCATACAGCTGGTATTTAGCTAGGAAGTTTTAACCCCAGTTAGCTTCTCTGTGTACAAAGTTGCTTGGATGACAAAGTTTATCGAAGTGCGTGTGTGTTCCGTGTGTGTGCCAAATGTTGGGGGAATAGCTGTTTATGAGGGGGTTCTTGACGATTTATTCCAGACAGCTGCATCGTTGACAGGCCATCATTAGCAGAGTGATTCCTCAGGTTGTTTCATTCCCCCATGGCCAAGACAAACTGCACGAGATCTTAATTGCTGGTATGAATAAAAGTTCATTTTCCAAGGGCTGGTATCATTATAAATGCAGCATAAAAGATTACTGAGAAGATGAATATGTCAAGTACTGTACTCTCACACTAGAGCAATAAAGAAGCTAATAAACCTGGGATGGGCCAGAGGGTTATTCAGGGACAATAGAGAAGATAAATGCTGTTTATCTCCAATTACAGTACATTCTTATGACTGTCTTGTACGTAAAAAAGACGGAGAGAGGCAGATGTAGGAAGTGGCAAACGGAGACAAAGAAGCTCCTGACTGAGCGCTGCTCCTTTTGGGATGGAGTTGAGTCTGTTTTCCACCTAATCTGCTATGTGATTGTTTCCCCTGTGAAATGTTTGAGACAGGCTAATGAAAGGTTGTCTATTTCTTGAATACTTCCAAAGACAGAAAATGAACTAAAAGCCACTTTTTAGTGTAGCTGCAGTCTCCTAAAAGCTGCGCGGTGGGATTCTGCTCATCAGGGTGGTCAGGAGACCGTAGAGGGAGGCAGTATTAGGACCGTCCTCTTGAGATGGACTATGTAATTTGCAATATGACATGGGAATAATGGTGACCTGTACACCCCGGATGTTAGACTCATTAATGAAATACATTGGATCTTCTCTTCACCACTGGCTGTTGGATACTTGGAACAGTCTACAATGTCTTAGGGTTCTTTCAAGTAGCATATTACAACACAAGCGATAAAATATGTGTCATTACATTTAGGATGTCTCCACACGTGTTAGTCCGGTGAATACCCTGTTTACCTCCTCACCTGTGGTGGCGCTGCAACAAGAACCACTTAAGGAAACGACACAAAAACCTCTGAAGAAGACACTGAGAGCAACTATCTTGTAAACAAATATGGAGTAGCATCAGATTTTAGCGGTTATAGCATTTCTCTTTTGCCTTTGGTAAAAAGCCATGAGCCAGTTCTCTCACTAGTGCTAGTGCATTTGCTTTTACTGTATTTACCCAGAATGCTCTGCCCTGTAGTTCGCTTCCTGCTTTTGGAGCAGTCACTGATCCACTTGGCGTTCACATATGCACTCGGACAGTACCAGAGTTCACTTCAACCGAACCAAGACCTGTGTTTGTAGACGAAATAGAGTTTGGTTTTTTGGTCCGAATTACAGATCCACCGCGTGCTCACACGTCCCCAAACGAAGCGGACATTCTAGACAAACGGACTAGAGTTTGATTAAAAGCTGGCTAAACAGGGCTTTGGTGCAATATCATAAGATATTGCACAAAAATCTGAATTTCCTTACCCTTTACCTCCTGTTGTTTATCTTAGTGATGTCATTATGATGCAAGCTTGACATGGTTATCTTATATCAAGAATATGCAGCTGAATATTATATTTCAAGTAAGGGGAAGCATATTTAGAGCCCTGTATTGGATGAATGACCCTAAATTGATGCCATCATAATCCACATCGTGCTGATTAGACAGAACAGGGCTCTGAAGTTTTATCCGTTGGTGATTTTTATGAGATGTGTCTTTGCTTCCACAAAGCACAGCTCTGTATTACTGCATGTGGGATTTGACCAGACACCACTGGTGAACCTGCTGTGTGTTGCATGGCTGAGATGCTAACTTCAATTTTCCCTTCATAACCAACTATCAAACATATCAGTGTATTTTTTCTGAAGAACAACTTCGAAAGAAGAGCAGTGACAGATTAAGAACTGCTGAGGATCACAGTTTTTCTTCCTCAAGAGGAAGCTGGTGTTCTTTTCCACATCTGTTTCTAAATTGAAACAAAGAGCAGTTTCAGCTAAAGTTGATGAGCAGAGGGACAGTTCTCCTTAAGGAGAAAACATACACAATCTTTCATTTCCATAAACAATATTCTCTTATTTTTTTAAATCACTTCTCAAACTTTATGCTACTCACAAATTTAAAACATCTTAAATAAAAGCAGATAGATCTCCTCACCAAAGAATGGGGCAATTTGCATAAAAATATAACACATTTCCAAAAGTGTGAATGCTGACTGGGCTTCATTTACATCTTTAAACTCTTTAATAATTGAGACGCTGCGATTATAAAATGCACTTAGAGTCGTTTAAAATGTTACCGCAAACAATAAAAATTGGCTTTAGTCCATTAGAGGAGCTGTGACTTACACAGATGTTCAGATGCAGTTAAGAAGTAATTGCATCCAAAAAAAAAAGAAAGAGACTTTATAATGATGGCTTCTTTTAGCAAAATTTGCATGAGCATTCGGGACCGCAAAGAAAATCATTACTGCTAATAAGTTTAAATCAAGTACATCGGTGGTACTCTAAAAAAAAACAGCTTTATTTTAATCCCCGCGACATCTCAGTGGAGACTCCAGAGTGTAAAATTGGTTTTAATATTGCGACTGTGAGTCAGGATTTTTGTTGACTTAGCTGGAGAAACTTGTAAAAGCATTAGTCATATAACAGCTAAAAACTTATTTACTTGTATTTTGTTGGGATTGCTTTGTGATAGATAAACACAAAGGGGAAATGAGTGAAAGAAAATAATACAAAACATAATCTCTTAACACCAGCTTTGATAGAACAGAAACGATTTTGATTGTCCTTGTGAACCAATGACTGGCCAGATTGAGGTCAACACAAAAGTGGAAATCCATCATCGGAAAATAAGTTCTTAAACTTATAAACTACTGTCAGTTTGCAAACCAGGATTGTTTATGTTGAAATCATTAGTAATTTACAATCCTTAGTTATTTTTTGTTATTTATAGAAAAGGCTGTGCGTCTCACAGATCTAGGAATATAAATGTCTAGAATGTTTTTGGCTGGAACATAAATCAATAGTTGTGTTAAATGACCTGCATTTGTATACTAGTTTATCAAGTCAGAGGACTCCAAAGTGATTTGCACTACAGCCAGCCATTCACAAGCTAATGGCTACATTGTAGCCAGAGCTGCCCAGGCAGAACTAAGGCAGTCATTCAGTATTTGACCACCAGAAGGAGTCATGGCAGGTGAACTGGCAACCCACCAGCTACAGGACGATACCTACCTCCTGACATCCCCGGCTCCAGACAAGTTTAACAGGGGGGCATCGACTTATTGTGGTGGGGCAAAATGAATCTACGTAGCTGAACATAGACAACAACATCAGTAGCCTATAGGCTACATGTTAACAAGCTTAATGTGCTGTATTGGTATTAGCTAGTCATCTTTTAGCAAACATTACCTGCATCCAATAGCATTACTCAACTCATTCGGTTAGTTTGGGGGAAGAACTGTGCAAAGTTCTTTGCGTTTGCTGGTTTGCTGCCATGATTCTAGCAGCACAACAGCGGCAGGCCTCCGGTGCTGCTGCACAGGTGTAAACCCAGTGCAAGACGCTCGCACTGGGTTTCATGAGCGTCTCATGAGCGTCTCATGTAGGCGGCTCAGAAAAACAGGTTGCCACTCGTTAACAATGGATTAAACAGTTTTAACTGCTGAAAAAAGTGTCAGAGGACACAGATATAGGAAGAGCGGAAGCCCCTACTGTATCAAATTGATAAAGGAATAACAGAGAGTTGGCCACTTTAAGGTAAAAACAACAAACAGCTTCCAGTCCAGGGGGGGCATGGCTGACTCTCTGGGCTGGTAATGCCCCCCACTGCCCCATGCCGCTGGCCCTGCCTCCTGAGCTGTTTTAGTGTAGCTGTCACCCCACTGTTGACTAGGTTGAATTTGTCTCTTAATATACATATATACTTTTGTATGTATTTCTGGATCAGATCAACTCTACATCCCCAGAGTCAGAACAAAATGTAGAGAAGCAGCGGTTAGTTTTTAAGGAACACTAACCTGGAACAAACCTCCAGAAAACTAGAAAGACGCTGAAACACTGAGTTCCTTTAAATTGAACCACTTGTTTAGAGTTGCCTTTGATTTAATAATAACTGGAACATTTATTAATCCTAGTCTTCATTCAACATTTTCTTGATTTTGGTTATTCATTTAATGACAACGATTTTGATTATGGCATTTGAGAAAATGTAATGTATTTTGTTCTTCATAAATTCGATACCGTATTAAGTTTTTATCATCTAAATAACTTTAACTTATTATCTTGCTTACCACGCTGCAGTTTTTGATGTTAAATGTGAAAGACTGCTGCACATTTATACCATCTTTAAGTTAAGATTTCTATGTAAAACAACAACCCTCCATAATGGAAATTTAATGCCTATTCAAAGTTTATAATATGGGAATTACAGAAACCATAATAAAATTTTTTTGTAACATATTTACTGTGTTTGGACATAGCATATGACATAGCATATGACTCTTTTAAATAATGAATCTTTATGATCGAGTGGTAATGGATGTACGTTCTCTACAGGTAACTAAAACCAGAGCTCTACTTCAATGTGTGGAAATGTGGCCTAGTACTGATACTAAGATAATCTTACTGAGGTATTTAGAAGATAAGCATTTGCCAAGTAATCTTAGCCAAACTTGACAGGTCTGATTCCTGGGCTGTTTTATTTGGGCCCGGTAGTTTAGTTACAGTTCAGCGTATTCCCTCCAGTTTGGGATGAATTGCACCATCTCCTCCAAAGCAGCAGTCCAGTCAGATACTTGGCCCTCTTTCCACTACTGGGTCTCATTGTCCTTCATGCCAAGCAATTTCCCAACAGGATTAGCACAATGCACCTCAGCTAATGCCAGCACGGCTGACGAAATTACATCTGTTGTCTCCGGTGAAAGATTTCACCTTGATTTTCATGACTCTTGTGACCAATGTTTTGAAGTATGCCTTTCACAGAGATGGAACGGGTGAATCATGGGCCTGGATCGGGTCTAGTAAGGTGTAAACATTTGCACTCAGTGACATCTTCACCCTTTTCCAACCACATTGGAAAAGGGTGGTTTATATAATATAATTTTCAGCCATTATTTACATCCAGATTTACCCTGTCTAATTTCTTATGACGCAAAGACGTAAAAGTCAGCTGACAGTTCAAACTGCAAACTTTTTTGATAACAATTGGATACATATTCCATTTAGAACCACATCAGCAGCAATGTGAATTTTTTAACATCTTGGAGCTAAAGCAAATAAGTCTAAGAACAGTGTCAGATTTTAGATTTCTCATCATGTGAAAGAGTTTCTGCTCTTGGTATGAGCTGTTCTGTTAACGTTACAGCCAATTTATTGTTTCATTTTGCTGAAATCCAATTTTTTTGTGGGGACGTTCATACTATTAGTTAAATGCAACCACAATCAGACTTTTGTGCCAACCGCAAAGCAGTATGTGGAGAAGAACTAAGACGTCACACAGCAGCTGGCTGTTTACGGAAGTAGTAATTGGTGCCGCCGCCAATGGACAGATTTTAGTTATTCAGCAATGGGAGTGGACTGAATTGTCACAAGATCATAACAACATGAAGGAAGCTAATAAGACAGCATAACTTATACCGATCGCTGTACAGAATTGTGCAGCAATGTTCCAGTTATTATTAAATCCATTCAGCTGCCTTCTCTCTACTGATGGTATTAGTTACAACCACTAATGTAGACCAGACCCTGAGTGGTGGGATTGTGATGTGATGTACTTCAGTGACACAGATCTCAGAATTTTCATAAATATAATTTTCAGCCATTATTTACATCCAGATTTACCCTGTCTAATTTCTTATGACGCATGTCTCACGTCAAAGACGTAAAAGTCAGCTGACAGTTCAAACTGCAAACTGTTTTGATAACAATTGGATACATATTCCATTTAGAACCACATATGGAAGTGGCACAAATCAGAGATGTTTTTTTGGGGGGTGAAAAGATTGGAATTGAGTCGTTCAGACTGCTGTGAAAGAGTCACATATCTGTCGCTTTTCCCTGCTGTCTGAGCATCGCCTATAAGGCAAAGAGTTTCAGAAGAAGACACGACTCGCATTGCTCACTGATGTCCTCGTAGGTGTGTAAATAAGTTTGATATAAATGGATGTATGTTCTCTACAAACTTCCATCACTCTAAACTGAATTCATTCAGCTGCCTTCTCTGTAGCCTGTTGAACTATTACACTATTTATATAGCCAAAATGCGGCTGTAATATTTTTTTTTAACTGACAACATACATGGGCAAGGGTTACCATGGCAAAATAGAAATCATGGATGGCCAAAAGACTGCCAGTACTACCGCAAGAAATGTAGTGATTCTGGTATTCAGTAATGCTAGCTTGAGTTAGCAATTATTATGGCTGTCGACTGTAACGTGTTAATGTATGCAATTAATCTGAAAAATGTAACACCTCAATATTACACAATGCAGACTAATTAAATTACCCGTTTTGATCCAAAAGCCTCTTTTCTGCCGAGGGTTACTTAGTTCACAGCAGCACATTATGAGCTCAACATGAAGGGCGCCACGAACGACAGCAAAAAACCAAACAATCCAGTATAAATAAAATAAAATACATGAAATTGATGTTGAGATTTTGAGAAAATGTGACAAAGTCTAAGGGGTATGAATACCTGCAAGGCACAGTCTGTATAAATCTTTCTAAGCTGATGCTTTGTCATTCTTGCGAATTTAGCTCCTGCCAGTGTGAATCCTGTGCCCCTGGTAAGGCTCCTGGTGATTCCCCGGGATGATCAGAGTCTGTCCAGCGTCCTGCTGGTTCACTGGGTCAAAGTCTGATCCTGCCTGTCGTTTCATTCCTGAGTCTTTATGGTTTATTCTGCTGTAAGCCCACTCTGTTTGCTCTTATAAAGTACCTTTTTTTTTAAAGAAAGACTTGGATAATAATATGCTTACCTCCTGCGGAGTGCTCTGCACTTGGCTGCATGTTGTGAAAGGTTTTCCTGTACCATGAAAAATATCCTGTGATCATCCAGCACTGATGTCTTGTGTGAATACCCAGACCTTTTTATGTTGAGCGCAGCCTCCTCTTTCCTCCCTCGGTAAGGGCCAAAGTGTTGTTTTGGTCATTCGTAATGTTCCTGCTATCTCTGCAAAGAAGCTTTGATTTTGGAGCCGGCGGCCCCGGCCTGTTTCAGTTACATTAAGAGTTCCTTTAACCACACCTTGTGGTTTCAAAAGCTTTCATAAGCTGCTTTTCCACTGTCTGTATAAATACATAATTTGTTATTATGAACATAAATTAGCTTAATGGAAACAGCAATTTTGATGAAACACGTTTTGGTGCTAGGATGAGACGTTTTTTCTGTTTCTGTGTTTGTTTTTTAACCGTATTGAAATAGGTTTATTTCACCAAACTGCAAGGGAAAAACTTTTTTTCTCATTCCACGAGTCACTTGATCAACATCCGGTTACTACTGGAGGAAAAGACAAAGAAGACGAAGACGAAGAAGTAGTAGGGAGATTATGGTGTTTTTTGAATGACTTGTCGCGTAAACAGTCTTATTCACATGGGATTTTAATTGTGTCTATTTAATTCAAACACCACAATTGCGAAATAGTGGAATATCAACAAAATGTTGCCACCTTTCCAATGGAAAAGCAGCTAAAACCTCGGGATTACTTCCAAAACTTGCTGTGATTATGGAGCAAAAAGTAGCTAAAGGTAAAAAAAATAAAGCATTATGTAATAATCCATTTCTTTAACCATTGGTTATCTATTGGTTGACTGGTGCACATTCTTCCACATGTTGGTTTCTGCTACAGTTTAACCACTGCTCTTTTTATGCGATAAATGTTTGTGTGTTCAGCTCAACTACAAAGCAATTTTTAAAAGGGAGATTTTATTTTATGCTTGAATCAAGATTCTTAGTCTTGTTTGAGTTCTTTAAAGAACGCGTCAGAAACTTTTTAACATCTGGTAAAACCAGTGTTCCGTTGAATCACAGCAGTCTGTTTTGTTTGCCATAGAGAACGTTGACCTCCAGCTATAGATTTGTTCAATGTTTTTCATTTATACCATAAATGTGCACTTTTTGGGTTAACAAATAGGTCTAAAACAGCAAAAAAGGAATTCGGAAGAATTAAAATAGAAAAAAATGCAAGATGGGGAAAAAAAAGGGAGAATTTGGAACACAATAAAATGGATTACATAGGGCCCTACATATATTAAATGGGACATTTTTCATATGGTTGGGAAGTGCATGACTAATAATTGTAGTTTCAATAGATGTACCATAATAAAATTTGCAAGCGATGAGTAAATATACTTTTATAGTTACGATCGACACGTCACAACTTCCTGGAGGGACTGAATAGTTTCAAACACAGTCAAATAAAAATAGTATTACACTTTCTTATTATTTTTGACAGCCACATAAATCAGAATTCGGATAGTTAATTAAAAAATATAAATGTTTCATACAATAAAGAGACTGAGTGTGTATTATTAAATGTTTGATAAAGAGACCTGCAGGTGTAGCAGCACAGCAGTGTGCGGAGCGCAGCTGCTTAGCATTTCTGAAGAAATGTGAGAGAGCCTCGCAGCACATTGCAGTGTGATTGATCTGCTAATGTACAAATGCAACGTGAGTCCCAATTACCATTTTCCCACGCTGGATGGAATATCCACGGAATAAGAATCTCGACTCTGCACAGTTTGGTGTTGTTGCACTAGATTTCAAATCTGATATCTCACGAGAGAAAATGTCCTTCATGGTAGCAAGCAATTGACCTTGGGGTGCTTTGCAAAATAAAATAATAATAATAAAAAGATAAGTGTGAGGTTCAGACAAAAAGAAAAAAAAATCTCCTAGGGGTGTACTCATAAATTATTAACGGCAAACATGTCAAAAGTTGTATCATGGTGATTTTGTCAGAGATAGACAAATGAGCAGATTTGCTTGACATTGCATCATATTTATGTCATTTTTTTTATATAATCAAGTAAGTCAAAAGGAATGGTGTGGAGGGATTTTGACAACGTGACCGCAATGTCAAACAACTTTTAAGAGAGAGAGAGAGAAGACATCTGAAGTTGTCCACACATGTAATATTAAAGAGGATTGATTGGAAACACAAAACAGTGTTCTCCAGATGAGCCTGAAGATGTGCTGTGGTGTGATTCTGCTCTGTGCCTTGCCAAAGTGTTCTGTTTTCCTCAGTTTCCCAAGATACCAGAAAAAAAAGATGTTCTTTTTTTTAGGATTTTATGTGGCAGGCTAGCAAGAAATGGTGCAAAATTGTGAACTGGGTGGAATACAGCTCTCTCAAAAATGTAAAATTGGATTTGCATATTTCCTTTGCCACTGTTTAATAAAGCCATTAGTTCAGAGCTGAAAAGATTAATCAAATTAATTGTTCTTTTTTTTTTTTTCAGAGAGTTTGGACCCGGTGAAGCTAAAAATGCCACTTGAAGAGTTTTGGGTAGAACATCTTAAATGCAAAATGTAAATATTTTTTGCACAGTTTTGGTCTTAATCAGAGCACTGAGTGTGTTGTTCTTTTAGCACATGGATAAAAGGAGTACTGGAGTAACTGTCTGTTTACTCCAGTTAGCCATTAATCAATTACGAAATTAGTTGACGATTATGTCAATAATTGATTAAGCATATTTTGCCATCAGATTAACTGAAAAAAAAAGAGTATTTTGTTTAGTTGCAGATGCAACTTTGCTACAAATGATCAAGTGTACACTAAAGGAATGGTATGTCATTGCATTTTAGGCTGTACAGCTTTATTTTCATATTTAAGAAAAAGGAAGTGAATTATTGGCTTTATTGAATCTTTCATGTATTTCTAATATTGTGTAAAAATAGGCTTGAGTGGTTAATGTAAAATCTAGAAAATTCACCAATTTCTTTTTAATTTTAATATTATTGTGCTTTTATTGAAGTCAGTTGAAGTCCTTCTATTGAACTGAAATTAAACACAATATTTACTAATTATATGATTTCTGTTGGTAAGTATTTGTATTGTACTTTATTCGGGGGTGTTAACATGTGGGGGATAAATACAAAGGCACAAAACAACTGTCATGTTTATGATGAATGAAAAATCCTTCAAATTGTGTTTTCCAGTTCACAGTAACTAACTTTGTGTTGGTTTATTACATAAAATTAAAAAAATTCATTGCAATTTCAGGGCGTTTTAGACTTTCAGCAATTCTTCAGCTTTAGCTAATTGCCAGTAAAATGATGAAGGATTTTTTATTGTTTCCATGGTATCAAACATGAACATTCATGTTGACGAATGCCCCGGATGGATTTCTTTGACTCTTTCTAATCGGGGCTCTGCATCGTTTTCTCAGTTTCCCCACACCAGTTAATCACTCAGGAACACATTTGGAGAACTTTCTGTTCACTTGGAGGAAATTGGACTTTTCCCCTCTGCATACTTTATCCTGGGCCATACAGCAGTTAAAACTGTGGAGCCTGACAATAAAATGATGATTAATATTGGTCTACATCAGTATCCAATTATAATATTCCTTTGAATCCGATGCTATGAAATGGATACGTTTTGATTTTTGATGGCTAACTATGACAACAGTCCCTTGAAGATGAAGTGGGATAATTTGTTAATTTATCAATCTGTCACATATTGACTCGTAGGAGAAAGCCTGGCTTTAATGGGTCTGGGGATTTTCTTGTATCTCAGCACATTTTCCTGATAACTAAGCCATGAGTGGTTGTGCTAGGAATACTGATTGGCATTAACGTCAGTAGATAAATATCAAATATGGCCTGAATGTGCTTTTGGCTTTCTAAAGCCCATTTTAGGTCTGCCTGAGGTGGGAGAGTTTGTCTGATGGAGGTTTAGTGAAAAGGCGTCTACGTTTTAGTGGATCTTAAAACAATGTATGTCATTGGGATACCAAGCTGTGTTTGCAAATCACCTACACTTTCAAAGGTGTCATTCTGAGGTTTTGTGAGTTCTGGGTTTTCCCACAATCCCCTCTCACCGGGATGGCCTTGAAGGGAGACGCCTGCATCATCCTGATCAAACTACCTCAACCGACTGATTTGATGCGTTGCTCTAATTTGAACTCCCACTTGAACTCCTCACCTTATCTGTAAGGCTGAGTCAGGCCACCGTCCAGTAGAGGGTCATTTCAATTACTTGGTCAAAATGCAAATAGACCAGTATATTTTAAATATTGGTTTCAGGTTAGCTCCCGATGAGTTCAACTTTCTGCACAACAACAGACCGTAGCAGAAACATTATTTCAGCAAACAAATCCAAAATCTGTCTGTCTCAAGTTCTGTTCTATCATCACTCGTGGACAATTGGGTTTGATCCCAATCAAAGCCAATTGATTGGGATCAAAGTGTTATTTGTTACACAGACATAGACATATTCTTTTGTCATTCAATTGTACATTTGAAGATGCACAATTGACTTTCACCAGGTCATAGTGTCAGTGATCTGTTTCCCCACAAATTGAATGTTCCTGACTTGCTCCACTGTTACATCATTGATGAGGACGGGTGTGTGACTTAGCTGATTTCTCCTGAAATCAACAACAATTTCTTTTGTTTTGTGAACATTCAGGATTTTCACGATTTTCAGCTGCTGTGGTTCACTAACCAAACCCTTCGACAAACCTGTTTAACCTCCTCGCCTGTAGTGGCGCTGCACTAAGAACCACTTAATGACACGACATGAAATCCTCTGAGAAAGACACCGAGCACAATATCCTTCTCTAACCAGTAAAACAACTATGTAGTGGTGTCAGATTGTAACCATTGTAGGATTTGTCTTTTGTCTTTGGCAAAAGACCACAAGCCATTTATCATGCTGGCGTTTCACCGTGCTTTGGGTACAATTATCCAAAGTAACTCACGCTGCAATCCACTTCCTGTTTTTGGAACGGTCGTTGGTCTGCTTGGTATTCTCATATGCATTCGAGTTCACTTCAACCAAATCAAAACCTAGGTTGGTAGGTGTACCAGAGCTAACTTTGTTGGTCCACATCAGAGTTCAATCACTTATTCACACCTTCTCAAAGGAACCAGACTTTCTAGGCAAATGAACTAGAGTTTGTTTAAAGTGGACTAAACAGTACTGGGGTGAATATACTTTTAAAATCTTCAGTTTGAGGCAGCAACTGATCACAGACCCACAGGGGGCAGTCTATCCTGTTCTGTTCGAGAAAACTTTCATAGGACTGGAGGTCTGAAGAGGCCAACCAGTCACAGATAGTAACTTTGTGTGTGTATGTTGTATGCTGTGTGAGCCTTCTCTTCTCTAGAAGTAGTTCAAAGCTCACATAAAGTACACATAAAACCTGAATAAACCATGTTTACATTGTTAACTCTGAACAAAAATCACCATACCAACAACAGACTGACCTCCCAACTTATCCTGAATATCTATTAATATAGATATCCACCGTTTCCATATTTGCCTTACATTAACATAAGTTTTGTTTTAATAAAAATGCAGAATAAAGTTGAACAAAGCTGGAGCAGCACTGTCAGCTTGCAACCTTTGCCAACATTTCTTTTACTGCGTCCACGTTTACGACTCCTGTAATTACACATAAAAGAGAAATTTACCACATGGTCATATCCAGGCTTTTGATAACAGCAGGCCTTCCCTGTCCTCCAAACAACAGACTGTAACACTTCAGCTGCTTTCATAATTTTAAATATCTCCCTCTAAATCTGGACTACACTCTGAACTCTGATTGTCTGGTGCTTTGATACAGACAGCAGAGAGAGAGGGGGACAGCATGGCAGACTGTGAATAGAAAAGAAAATGTTTGTGGCTATAGGCAACTCCAGAACTAAATGTTGTGCACAATAAATACCACATATAATGCTTCCTAAGCTTGTGTTTTCAGCAGTTGTCTATTTAAAGCTTGGCTGTGCTCTGAACACTGGCAGCCTTTAAAGCAACGCCAGAGGACCTTTATTATGGCGGCCATATAGAGTCGGTATGAAAGGAACGTCTTCATTGTCACCAATTTTGAAAACTATAAACTCATTACGGTAAGTATATGCATAAATATTTGCCACGGGGGTACAAAAAAAAAAAAAAGCATTAAACTGTGCATCTGAATAAATGCCTCATTATGTGTTTTAAATGCTAACTTTCTGCCTCAGAAACTGCTAGCTTGCAACTTTAAAATAAACAGAACCGATAGTTAGCAATGTGGTACCAGCTGTTTGAATTTGTTGCTCCTGTGCCTCTGGCGGAAATGAGGAACAAAGCATTTTTGCTAGCATCTTGGAATGTCTATATGTGGTATGAAGTAAAGAGGACAAATCAAATAGCATCACTAGCATCTTTAATGCTAATCTGGGCGTGTTACTTATGTCACATACGTTGGCTAAATGTTTTCCAGCAGGCTCTCAGTGCCTATCAAGCTCTCAGTGCCTAAAAAAACGTATTTGTGTGGTTTCAAGAGAAAAACAGATTTTTCACAAATGTGAAACAGTTTTGAACAATCTTGTGTCAATTCAAAACAGTTTGGTCAAGGTTCCACCAAGTCTGTATTTCACCAGATTCCTGAAAACTGAGAAACAATCTGTTAGTTCAGCTCAGGCAGGAAGTGGAGAGCCAGAAACTAACTTTAGCATCACTAGTAGCTACATGTTAGCTAGCCACGGTGTCAGAGGTAGGTAGTGACTTGCTACATTTAGTTAGGTAACTTTTTGATAAGTTACCTAAGAGTTTTGGAGTAGATTTAGCACACTACTTTTTTGTTCTCATTATAGCTATTCCCAAGAAATAGTAATGTTATTATTAAGTGTATAATAAATTATTTTCAGACTCCTCTACACATTCAAAACTTTTGCCTCTTCTTGCGCTTCTTTAAAATCACTGAAGGTGTGTGTTTAATAGTTTATAGCTTTTAAGAAACGCCACAAATGCATGTGATTAATGTCCCTACCAGCTGTATGTAAACTTCATGTTCTCTTGTTTTAACTGGAAAGATTCTTTATAACAGGTTTTAGAGAAACAGAAATAAACTGAGAAAATGATGAAGACAAAGTGATCAGCAGTGTGGAGGTTAAAAGGAAAGGGACAATAGCAGATTATTTGTAAAGTTATTTACAGGAGAAAACTGCCTAAGTCTGTGTTGTATGTGAAGGGAAATCAAATTCCTTTACAACTGAGCATATGTGCAGCACATGCAACAGGCCCACAGTGATTGTTTCAGCATTCTCAGCTGAAGTAAAAGAAAGGGGGAAAAAAGTAGCTTCTTTGCAGTTGTTTTCCAGGAAGCCTTGGGGAGACCCAGGGTTTTCTCCCTGAAGAGATGTCAAGGCCCCGAGCTGGTTTCACACGGTATGAGATATATTTCACCAGTCAATCGATGGTGTACAACTCATCAGGGGAGACGGGGGGCGGAGGTGGGGAGGCCTGCTCTCTGCTTGTCTTCGGTGCCCGCCTCTTCCTCCTCCTCCTCTTTCTTGTACATTTCTTGGGAATAGCCGTGATGAGAACACTGAATCTGGGAATTTGTCAATGGATCAGATATGTTGAGAGGCATCTGAGAGTGAAGTGCAATTACACAGACTGGGAGAGAAAGAAAAACATGTCTGGAGAGCAGCAGTGAGAGACAGAGAAGAAAACAAGAAACTTTCCACCCTTGCACAAGTTTTTATTCTCTCTGACAGTGCAGAAGGAGAGCTGCACCATTCTTTGTTTCTTATGAATTTCTTATGCTCTGTTTATGAGCCAAGATTGCTTTCCTTATGCTATTTACTAAATGTTCAACCCTCTTATATCCCTTTACCCAACGAGTTAACATCACAAAGTTTAAATTCTGGTTCGGTAGAGACTACCTCCCACCTAAGAATCAAACATGGTCTTCCGACTAGATAACCTTCCCAATAAGTCTCCTCATGCGCTGCCTTCAGTCTGTCAAAGTCACAAAGTTAGAAAGAGGGTCGGAGATATGACAACGTCTTCAACCTGGCACGTGACCATTTGTTTTGAAACATGTATAGCGGTTAGCCGGAGCATCCGATGGGAAGTGACACTTGCCCGCAGCGCTCTCCGGGCTCCGCGCACGGGGCCGCATCAATCCAAAACGCAGCCGACTCTCCCGAGACCACTGGCAGGGGGCAAACAAATGCACCAAAGAGATTCCGTCCTTGAACGTGTGCACGTCTCCTTTGATCGCTTGCGCTGGGCCCGACGAGCTCGCTCTTTCTGCTGAGGAGTGTGTCTGCGAGAGCTTCTCTTTACTGCTTCGGCCGCGTGACCCCGTTTAGCCCTGATTCCTCTGGGACGGCTGCTAACGCATTTTTAAAAATACGACAACTGACAAAGTGAGTGTGTAAACGCACTGGTTTGAAATCCGTTTTCAACATTTACAAAAGTAGCAAAACACAAAAGAAAAAGAAATTTGGTTCAAATTGCTTGGTTCAATTGGTTCAAATCCAGAAAAGCACTGGGACATAACTTAGTCCAAATGATCATTTTGTATTTGTTTCTATATGATTGATTTTTTGTTGTTCTACCTTTTTAATGACATTATTTGGTTGCATCCAGACATGAGAGTGTCACTCTCATGTCTGGAGTGGAGGTAGCAGGTAACATCCATCCATCCATTTTCTGTTCACCCTTGGGGGTCAATGGGGTCGGGAGGGTTGCTGGTGCCTATCTCCAGCTACGTTCCGGGTGAGAGGCGGGGTACACCCTGGACAGGTC
>CAEGAE010072647.1:0-16025 GCA_903067095.1 Girardinus metallicus
TATATATATATATATATATATAGTTTATTTTTTGTTGATAAATCTTTAAGCCGGATTGCAAGCGTCTCTGTTGTTCTGAGCGTTTCACTCCCGTACAAGTGAAACGCTCTGGGAGTGTTTATTTATTTCTAAAATATAGGTTTATAGTTTATGCATTTAAAGCCGGAGAGCAGACCAGTCACACAGCTGGAGCTCTGTTCGTTACCTCACGCACTACCGCTGCTTTATTAAGTTTACCTCAGCGCGCATCACGCACGCCTCCTTCCACTCACACTGGACAAAGGCTGACCTGTAAGGATATTTACATCAACCTCCTGTGATGAATTATTTTTCTTTGTAGAACTCTATATCAAGGTAAGAGTTTAAAATGAACTGTGTTAGCTCTGGTTGCGCAGCTCTAGGTGAGCCGCAGGAATAACTTGCAGTCATGCTTTCAGAAGTGAGGGTTGAGTGAGCGGTGAGAATGATTTATATTTGTGGACAGAATTATGTACGCCATTTACATCTCTGGCTCTGTCTTCCCTGTAAAGTTTATGTATATGTTCCCGGTTGGTCGGAGCATTAGTGATTAACGAACCAGCACTAATAACTTATCATGCAGGTGCAGCCCCGTTAAGGAGCTTTCGCACTCGCCGGGCTTGTGTAGTCAAGCTTCACAAGCCCGGCGGCATGGGTAGGCATTGCCCGCCCACGGAGTCAACCATGCACCCCCTGTAACTTGTTTTTCCGAGCCGCCTTTAAATGCAACATGAGCATTTAAAGGCGGGGTTTAATTTCCGAACCCACATGCAGGACACAACTTCAGAGACAAGTAAATGTTTAAGGTTTATTGCGAAATATCGATACTTTGCACAGGAAACTGTGCAAAGTATCGATATGCACTCCCAGACCACCTTGATGGTCTGGGAGTGCATCAAGGTGGTGAACTGGGTCTCTATGGGGGACAGATACAGGTGAGTACTGAAATGCAGGAATATGCAAGTCAATGGCATGGCGGGCTTACTTCTTGGTAAATGTTCCCGGCTGGAAAGGAACCTCTGTGGGTCCTGGGTTTCACTGGGGTGGTGAGCAGTTGGTTGGCGGGCTGCGTTGGAGGGCGGACAGGTAGGAGTTTGGCTTGGCTGAGCTGATTCTGGAGGCAGGATGTCACGAGGAAAAAATAGATTTGCGAAAGCTCGATCCGGGCCTCACTCAAGGACTGCTGAGCAGCAACAGGCGGTCTCCATCACTGGCTAACACTCTGGCGGAGAAGTGTCAGCAGCTCTCTCCTAAAGAAACCCTGCTGACAGGTGTGCAGGTGGTGGCTCCCGAACACACCCTCCACGGAACACAGTCCAAGGGCACCCTCTGGTGGAGACATAAGTGCGACCAACCAACCACCCACCCCAGAACCCAACACTGGGTTTACACCTGTACGGTAACAACGGAAACCTGCTGCTGCTGTGCAGAGCTACTTAGGTGTGTGTTAGAATCATGGCAGCAAAACGCAAAGAACTTTGCACAGTTGTCCCCCAAACTAACCGACTGAGTTAAGTAATGCTGTTAAATGCAGGTAATGTTAGCTAAAAGATGACAAGCTAATTCCAATACAGCACCTTAAACTTGTTAATAAGTAGCCTATAGGCTACTGATGTTGTTATGTTCAAAAGTACATGTTACATTGAGTAACTTTTTTGGAAAAAAGGTGCTTATATGAGTAGTTTTAATGCACTGTACCTTTTTCTTTTACTTGAGTAATATTATTATTCCTATGTATTCATTTTGTCCCCCCAAAATAAGCCGAAATAATTGATATTCATTTTAACTGTATTTTTTTGATTAGTTGTTGTTTTTAAGACTAGTTGTGGGTTTAGATAGCATTTCACTGGAGATGTGTCCCCGTAACATTTCATTACCCAGTAATATTTTAATTTTTCCTGTCTATTTAGCATCTTTAATACAAAAACATGTGGGCTGCCGGTGGACTGCCTCAGCGCCCCGACCACCAGGCTTAGCAATTTTTCTGGCGGAAACCCTGTACATGCATGTTACAAAAGTCCTTACAGAATAATAAGCATGGTTTTTGATCACATCTATGCTGCATTCTGACTAACTCAAGGCCCTGTAACACTCTCCATGCTTGCACTCAACCATGCTGCATATAAAGAAAGTTAAACAAGTATAAGAAACAGGCTGCTTTTACAAATGTACAAAAACAAAAAAATGTACAAATATACTACAATATATGACAAAGGTTAGTTAGTTTTAAATGTGTGATTTGCTCCATGTGCAGTCTAGAATAACTCATGGCTGAGCTGGGTTGTAACTGGAGACATTTTAATTTGGACTTATATTAAAAAGTAAGTGCAATAACAATATTCTTTGGTTTTTGTCCATTCATTACCTGGAACTGACTGAGAGAAAATCAGATTGACTGTTTTGTTCTGTAAAACAATCAGTGGCAGTTGTCACTTTTGTCTTACAGGAATTGCATTTCTTTAACAACTACAGTATCATGTCATTTTCTTGTTCACATTTCACCCTAAAAGTAGGCAAAAAAAATAAAATAGAGAAAACTAATTGTTATACAACCCTCACTTCATTCTCCACAAAGTGAATCAATACCCACCATATAAGATAGTAAAAAAAAAAAAACAAAGATCCAACATCAAATCTACTTCCATTCCACCTGTGTGGTGAACAACAATGGATTCTTAGTCCCTTATGAGGACACATGCAGGAGAAAATAAGAAAAGAAAAATAGAGAAACTGAAATAGAAGTGTTTGTTCTAAGATACTGTCAGAACAAACAAACAAAAAGAAGACAGCAGTGAAGGAATACATTGTGTTCAATTTTATTCTTATTTCAAATCTCTGAAGTGTTTCTGCTTTTGAGTAAAATATATAAAACACATTTATTGCACAAAGAATCTCCCATGGAACATGGTTGAAGCATATTTTCCAGAAAATGCTTTTGAGTATTAAATCTGCAGTCTACAGCAAAAGTCTTCATAGCCTTCAAAAATGACCTCTTTCATCCAACAAAGAATTTTTTGATGCAGGTTTTATGTGAAAGACAAACTATTCAGACTATGCAGAATACAAACTACTCAACATGTAACAGCCATGCCATTTTCTGTCTGCCTTCACAAAATATACAGAAGTTTGCTATTGTAACATCACAAAAGGTTCAAAGTGTGTCAAAACCTTTGCTAAGCAAAGGGGTTGTTACTTTGCTTAGCATAGGGTAACCTATGTTTCAGCCAGTGTCAACACTAATGAAGCAGAAAACAGAGCATCTAAAACCCATTATTCATTAAAAAATCTGAGTTAAATGTTAGTGTCTGACCAAGAAAGGGGTTTAGATGCATATACAGTCTGTGTTGCAACCCCGCATCAACCCACAGGTGATTATCTTCTACTAAGAGGTTGCTGCATCTCTAGGAGTGCCAGGTGTGAAACTGATAGAAGGTTACCACCAGTCTGAAGCAGATCCTCACACAACACAAAACTGCCTGCAATGTGTGCCGCATGTCATTTCCAGCCCTGTCAAGAACTCTCTCTCATACTAGGACTACATAGAGATAACAAGACAGTTCAAGTCTTGTCTGTCATACACACTCTCGAGCACGTGCGTGCGCACACACAGCAGAGTGTCAGATGGCCATGAAAATGTGGTGATTTGTTCATCCTGACAGGAAATAAAGGAGTCGACCAGGGATCTCACTTCCTTTTGGACCTGACTAACCTGACATCTATCAGACAACTGCACCACCCATTACACTGAGACACACGCGCATCCACACTGCCTTCACCTCCATTACTTTGCCCCTTTTTGTACAACAGAAGCAGACACACAGAGAGTAGTCAACATCCTGGGTTAAATTCTGGTTAGGGTTGTAAACAATTGAGGTTCAGGCTAGCAGCTACCTTCATACATGACGAAAAACACACTTCATCTGCCTGAGTGAAACAGTTTTCTTCTCAAGCAATGCGGACACTGCTGTATGTTTTATTACCCACAGCATCGATCTTGGAATATCTAAGCAGGGGCACACACTTCTACCAGCAGCTGTATAAGGTAAGTATTATTTCTTTCCAGTGACAATCAGCCAGCAAAGCGGTAGAGCTACACAGCAAATTCAAAAGTGTTACTTTTTCAGAGTTTGAATATGCAGAGTTGTTTTTTTTTTACACTGTAGCGTTCATTAGTAATTATAAACACTTCCAGTGTTGGGACAGCATCACCTATTGGTGCCAGTTATTTTTGCAGTGTTGGTGAAGAGTTTTTCAGTAAGCTCACCAACACTCACGGTGTGTATTTGTGATTGAGTCCTCACGGTTCGCATTTTACGTAGCGTGCGTAAGCACGTCGGGTGAGTCTGTTGCAACGTACTATGACTGCGCATGCTTCAAACAAGCAGACGGCGGTTATTTTTTGGCGGGATTAACCAGTTGGTGGACTGAGCAGTGTAAGGCACGTCTTTTCGGACAACGAAACAAAAACACAGGTAAGTTTTGTTTGTACGTATAATTTTGACCTAATTCTAGTGCCAGTTTAAAAAATGTGCCACCAGAGATAATAACTGTCAACTTAAGGAAGATAGACAAATTTATCGGTTCTAGTGGATTTTTGTTTTTACTAAGGCAGTTAGACATTGTCCACTATTGCTACCTATTACCACAATTTTTTTCAGAAACTGCTCTTTCTGTTCCCTCCGTGTTGTGTTCACTCTGTTTGCCCTTCTCTCTCTCTGGTTGCTGTTGAAATTGGCATCAGCTGCTAGCAGTCCCACTGTTACTGCTTCTATTCTAGCGCAACTTACGACACATAGTCAATATAATGGAATGAAAGCCTTTATCCATTCCATTGTAGACATTTTAAATGCAGAAAATTTTAATGGAGGCTGCCTTTCAGCTTTCATCAGGGATGGGAAAACATGGCATAGCTGCACCCCGCCACCTCACCCAGAGACCGTTAAAACCCGTAAAGTTTTGTTCTTGCTGTTTTAGACAATGGTGTAAGCATGACAAGCTTAATGTTTAACTTTAATTTTTTCCAGATACTTTGCAGGACAGAAATGCAGCATCATGCTCAATAGAGCCTCATAACATTTTTGAGACAAGGTAATGTTTTTTGGTTCATTCAATTTGACCTGCTGTATTGTTATGTATTTGAGCACTTTAATAATTTTCAAAAATGTATATATGTTTACAGCCAAAGAGAAGCTTAACATCCCTGAAGAAATAAATGTATATCTTGTGAATGAAACTGGGTAGGAGGTTGAAGGCATCAGTGATTCTGGAGGAGAAATCCAACATTGTGTGGAACAGCACAGATGCCTTTTCTGTCAAGGTAGTAGGACTATAAAACTATTTAATATAGCTAAAACTGTTGAGGCACAGAAAGTTCAAAAGTTGTTTTTATTTTTTTTATGCTTCCATAACATCACAGCCAAAATTATTCTGTTATTGTAGGCACAAATGATTTAATGATGGTTCATTGTCTCTTTGTATTCCTGGTTTCTCCTTAGAATCTGCAGGGCAGTCTTCATGCGCAGACACTTTCTCATCACGTTCATCAGTGAGCTGTTGTTCATGTCCCGAATGGTGATGACACCAAGAAGAGATTCAAGCGATGACATTTTCTCGCAGTCCAAAGAGGTGATATTTTCACTGTATTTATGTAAAATTACTTTGTGTAATTATGTGGGAATAGTTTCTGAAGGAAGTTTGGTCATTCAACATGTACTTTAATAAAGTTTTTTTTTTGGATTGCTGTTGCTGTTTGTGTACCTCTTGCCTCCACCATCCAGTGGAAGAAGAGGGTTGTGAAAATCTGAGCCATGTTGTCCTATTTGATAAAGTAAGTCGACCCAACCTTTAGTAAAATGTGTGTTGTTGAAAAGCTATTACCTTGTATAATTTTGTTCCACTGAAAAATTTCTTTGTCACACTGCAGCCTTCAAGAGATGACGAGCTCAGTCCAGGGAAGGCAGCCCTACTATGTTTTAGCGGTTGGAACATTGCATTGCACCATCAATGACTTCTACACTGTTGTGGATCATCAACTCATTCCCTGCAAGGCTAAGTCTTAAATTTCAGCTTCTGATGAACTCTTCATAGAGTATGTGCACTAATGCCCCAAAAACAGATTGCAATAGCATACCACTGGGAGTTGTTGTGTTTTAACTGTATCGATTATGGACAAGTAAAGACAGTGAAAACGTGAGTTAATAAATGGGGACATTGTGGCAGAAAACATTCATGCTGACATGAGACAGAATTTGCTCTTGTTTTAGAAAAGCTCTGTTTCACATTAACTTGCTTGAAAAACTTGGATGTTTATGTTGTAGAAAAATTACACAATACTGCTGAATTGTACCATTTTGAAGCATGTCTTTTTACACTTTCACATTTTGTTAATTGATGTTATCTTTTTTCATAATCACTAATGACCATGGTGCAGTTCAGTTCTATTAGTTTAGACAATTATGTTATTTAAAATGGGATATTTGTATTAAGGATGTCCTTTTAATTTGCTTCAGTTATTGTATTCTTATATCGCTGCAAACTAAAATAAAGTATACCTGGACTTTCTGTTTGCTCATTCATGTTGTTATTTTTAATATAAGAGTTAATATTTCTAATGTATCTTTGTAAGAGAGCATTTAGAGCTAAGTGTAAAAAATCAACTCTTTAAAGCTAAAATTAACTCCGTTTTGGTGATGGATAAACACTCTTTTCCATGGTACATTGTACTCCATATCGTATAGTTTAGACACTGACAGAGTTTATTTTTTGCTCCATCAGTCTTGAAAGAGTCAAATTGTATCGGTAAAAGAGTTCATTTATACTCTTAAAGTGTTAGAATTGTACATGTTCCGGTGTTTTTTTTTAACTCCAATGTCCGGTGTTCTTTCAACACTGGGAATCTGGACCCAAATGATCACTGAGTTCGATGTAAACTTTACTCTTAAAGTGTAACATATACACTTCACAATTTGCTGTGTGGGCTATCATAACACCTGAGCAGTGCCACAGACTGATCGCCTCTCCATGTCATGTTGCAATGCTGCAGTAATCCAGGGAAAAGGAGCCCCAACTAAGTACCGAATGCTGCTCGTGCTCATACATTTCATGATCATATTTTTCAGTTGGCTAGCATTTCTAAAAATCCTTTTTTTATTAGTCTGAAGCAATATTCAAATTTTCTGAGATACTGAATTTGTTTTTTTCAGTTGTCAGTTCTAATTATCAACATTAAAAGACAATAACTTTTGAAATATATCAGTCTGTGTGCAATGAATGGACATAAAATACAAGTTTCACTTTTTGAATGGAATTACTAACATAAATCGACCTTTTTTCTGACATTTTAATTTTATAACCAGCACCTGGAGTGTGAAGAGCTTTGGGGATAAAGCATTAGGGCAATTAGGGCCATTTACCATTTTTACTATTCTTATTCTTTTATTGCTATTAAGCACAGCATTAGCTTACTCGACAGTTTTTTTAAATGTTACTTGACTGATCCCTCATAGCTGTCCAAGACATTGGCAATGGCAACAACAGCAGCGCTAAGTTTTTTTAGACTTTGAACAAAGAAACACTCCATGGCACCCCACAGCAAGGTGCAAGGCCTCCACTTCCCAGCATTTTACTTCCAAAAGGTTAGTAACTGGAGGAACTACAGCTACATTGCTATAAGCTATATTGCTATAACCAATATATTGCTACTTTGGTTGGAGTTCTATATGGACACAAAATGTTTTGTCCTCCCACATTTTTATGTGGTACTTCTTTGGCTCTATTTCACAATGCACAAAGTAACTTTCACCAGAAAAACCTGGATGTTGTCCAATTTTGACCATTTTGTCCAACAAGAAGGAACAGTGACTGGATAACACAAAGCAGAGATGTAGCCAAAACTGATAGAATCTCAGCACAGCATTGGCCTAAAGCTGTTTTGCAGGACAAATGCAACCATGTGGGCCAGGACATGCTTTGGCTGGGCTCAGCTGCTTTCAGGGAGTTTATGGTAGCCAGCCAGGACTCTCTGTGACCAGGTGTGTTCATGACACAATAGCCACATACAACAAGGGATTGAGGAGGTGAAATATAAATCTGTACAAAAAAAAAAATTCCACAGAACACATTGTACAGTTAGATAGGCCAAAATGCCTGCCACCTTAGAAACTCGTGCTGCTTATGACATGGACTCTCTACACCAGTACAACCTCCAGAAATAAAAACACTCACTCCAAGGACTGAATTTCTATTCACTGAGCTAATTCAGCACAAGGTTTGAAGCTAGTACTAGCAACTTCTTTTTAGCAATAGCAACAATTGACTAATAGAGGATTATGATGTTAGTGGTCCAATGTATGAGATAAAGGTGTTTGATTGCCAAGAAATCTGTAAATTATGAAGGGCATTTTAAGAAGCTGTGTGGCTCAGTCAACTTCGGCCTTCTCTTAAATCTTTACTAAATTTCAAGCTCACTCAAACTTGAAATTGTTTGAAACCATTGTGATGTCTAAACAGAAGAAATCACAAGCTAGAATCTGGGTTCTTTTCCCAACATACTGACATAAATGATGTAGTAGAATCTGATCTGTTTCCTTCGGTTGGTTTCTTCTTTCAGGATCACAGTAACATATTCAGCTTGGCAGTGACAAGTAATAGCTGAAGGAAATGTCTTAACTTAATTGGAAGTAATCTGTGAACTGGATCAAATATGAGGTTATGTTTTCTGGTCAGTATCCAGCTAAGAGTTAAAAGACAGGCAAAGTTTAGTAAATCCTCCAAATTATCTTTATCAGTATATCCATGCTGTAAATTTTATAAGAGATGAGCCACAGTATCTACAAAGCTACAGATTTTACTATACTTGATTATGTTTGTGAAACTATAATATTGCTAATTCCAATTACTAGTAACAATTGTATGCTCATAGGTGGTAACTGGCACTACAGGTGCTAGTCAATAAATAAAAATATCATGAAAAAGATAAGACTTCCGGTTGGACTGGAAGATGGAGTAGACGCTTTTTCTGAAGCTCCCACCTCTAACACTACTACTCTATTAAATTTCCCTTCTTGTTTGTTATCTCAACAGTAACTATAGTGCTGTATTGGAATCGCGACCGGTTAACTAGATGATGAGCTGCAGAGCAGAAAAAAAACACACAAAAAAAAGATGAGGGGAACATCATGGCTATGCTAACGGCTACGTTAGCTGACCACAGGAAATCCACCTCAGCGGAGTTCAATGCGGGGATCACTAAACTCAAAGCAAACTGGAGCGCTTTGAATCCATAATTTCTACCCACCACCAGCGTATCTCATCACTGGAAACTGGAAACCATGAGCAATGACATACAGGCAATTCAAGCTGAGCTAGCTACGGTGACCAGAGAAAACAACAGGCTGAAACAGTTCTTTATAGCTTGTTTAATGCAAAGCTGACTCATAGAATTTCTTTACTTGATTTTTATTTTTTTTGATTAATCTGTACAATTAAAATTAGTTCTGGACTTGACTATTTTTATAGTCTCTGTACTAGAATGCCATGAAGACCAATAGACTACTCATTCAGAGGCAGCATATCTATCCTAATGTGCATTTTGATATTATGCTAATTTAACTATTACTGCAATGTATATACCTCTTCGGGAATAGTAAGGTATGACCAGCACAGGTAATGATTTGAGGGTTGTTTCGTGAAACGTGAGAGGTTTGGGAAATGCCACCAAGATTACTAAGGTTATGGCTCATTTACAGCAAATTAAAGGGGACATACTCTTCTTACAAGAGACATACCTTCCTAATAGGAAGATAACGCGATTTAAAAGAAGTTGGATTAGCCCTGTATTTCATTCTAGATTCAATGCCAAGGCTTGAGGAACAGCCATACTTATTTGTAATAATATTATGTTTGAACAACACAAAATAATAGCGAACAAGGCAGGGCGTTTCATAATTGTGTTCAGCAAATTGCAAAACTCTCTGGTGATACTAGCTAGTATCTACGGTCCAAATTGGGATAATTATAGCTTTGTGTCCAGATTTTTTTTTTCCATCTATGCCTGATATTGAAAACTATTATTTAGTAATGGGGGAGACTTTAATATGACCCACTTAGACAGATCCTCAAAAAAAAAAACAAAAAAAAAACAACTTCATTAACTAATGTTTTGAAAACATTAAGGCTGCTAAAAGCCTTAATGTTTTCAAAACTCATTTGGGACTAGTGGATCTGTGGAGACATGGGAATCCGGCACTTAAGCAGTTTTCCTTTTTTTCCCATGCCCACCATACCTATACACACATAGATCTTTTCCTTATTGACATCAGACTGCTTTCTAAAATAAAATCATGTGATTATCACACTACAGCTATATCTGACCTTGCACCAGCTTCCTTAGATTTAGAACTGGTCTATCAATCCCTTTGTTTAAAATTTTGGAGATTTAATATATTAAGAAGCACCCTCTAAACTTTGCCTGTCTTTTAACTCTTAGCTGGATACATATTCGCCTCTCATATTAAAGGCGAATATGAGAGTTCAGCTCATTAGCTTTATTTCTAATTTGACAAGGACAGCTTGCAAGAGTTAGAAGTGGATTCTAAATATGCAGCCAACCTGAATCCTGGCCTTTATAATGAGTGTTTTAAACTCCAAACCGATTTCAATTTGACTACCTCTACGACTGCTCTACTTCAGCTAACCAAGACAAGGCAGCGCTTTTTTGAATCTAGCGACAAAGCAGGGAAGCTTTTAGCTTTCCAGGTGCAAGCTCAGGCAATCTCCAAACTGATCCCATTCATCAGATCAGCTACAGAGATTCTCTCTGATCCCAGCAAGATAAATGATAGATTTGCATCATTCTATTCAGAATTGTATACCTCCCTAACTCCGCCACTATCACACAATTTACTTAATGATGGTAAATGGACTGAACTTATATAGCGCTTTATCCGATCATTTTTGACCACTCAAAGCGCTTTACACTAGAGTCATTTTACCCATTCGCTCTCACAAACGCTCACACATACATACACCGATACCGATACATACATACATACATCGGTAGGCAATACGTGGATTTTCTGGTGCCAGTTTTGACAGATGTGTATAACGAGGCCTTCTTAAACAGGCGTCTTTCTAGCACCCCCGATTCTTAAGAACGATCATTGTGTAGTAGCTATAGACCTATTTCCCTCCTTAATGTAGATTTGAAATTTTATCTAAAATTCTTACAACCTGTCTACAGCGAGTACTTCCCCTCATTATTTCATTAGATCAGACAGGCTTTATAACTGGGCGGCAGTCATTCCATAACAACATTATCCATATGCCAAGCACCTTATCACCTGAAATAATTGTATTTCTCAACGCAGAGACTTTATATGAAGTAATGGAAAGATTTGGCTTTAATAATGATTTAATCCTTTCGGTTAAGCTGTTGTATTCATCACCGGTGGCTTCAATTAAAAGAAATGACATGGTGTCTTCACCCTTTCTTCTTGAAAGGGGCACGAGGCAGGGATGCCCTCATTCCCTTGTTATTTGCTATCTCAATATAGCCTCTAGCTATCTGGTTGAATGCTGAGGAAGCTTTTATATAATTCTAAAATCTGGTGTAACCCATAAGGTGTCCTTTAACATGGATAACTTCCTCTTACATCTCTTCCAGTGCTATTTAACATTCTAGAACAATATAGCAAACTCTCCAGTTATAAGTTCAACCACATTAACTATCTGGAGCCAATTTAGGAAACAGCTTGGTCTGCATGGGCCTTCGATACAAACTCCTTTAGCCAAAAATTATTACTTTATGCCTTCAGTGACTGATTTAGTCTTTAGCTTATAGCATGGCAGAGGTATCAAGACTGTAAAAGATTTTTATAGCAACAATGTCTCTTTATTCTTTGCTGAACTGTCATCTAAATTTCAATTGCCAAATTCTCATCTCTTTCGGTTCTTTCAGGCCAGCAATTATGTTAAAAAGGTGTTTCTGCACTTTCCTAATCGACCCTGAAACACTTTTGGATACTCTCCTGCAATTAGACCCACAACGGAAAAAATTATTTCCTTTTTATATAATTCTATTAATAATAATGCCTCAGAGTTTGCAGCTATTGTTAAAACGGCATGGGAGTGGGAGCTGGGTGCTAAAGTGGAGAAGGAACAGTGGGAGGCTGCCAAAAATTTAATTCATAAATACTCAATTTGTGTCAGGCATGTTTAGGTCAGTAAAATATTCTATAAAGTGCATTACACAAACGCAATTAGCAAAAATTTACTCATCAGACAGTGACATCATCCTCCCGTCTCATGACCACTGGGTTAGAGAAGATCTTTACAACCTGAAGCTGGAAAAACTCAGATTTTCACTTAAGAGTTCCATCAGCAAATTTATGGAGACTTGGAGACCTTTCCTATCTTCAATGGGTACCATCAATTTGCTCCCTGAAACAGAAGCAAATTAAACTATCTGTAGGCCCACATATCTTTATCCAGTTATTCTAAATATATATATTTTTTTCTCTTTCTCTGCCTTTTTGGAATGTCTGTGGATGGGATTGAATCTCCGTTGGTTGTTTGTTATGTGCTTAGACCTAGATTGGGGTGTATTTGGGATGGGTTGGGTTTTGAGAGAAATCAGCTTGAACTTTTTTTTTTTCTCTGTTACTTGTGACTACTGGATTTTAATTGTCCTAATGATGTTTTATGTCAAGCTGTTAAATTCAATATTGAAAGTTGGATAAAAACTTTATTTAAATCAGTAATTCCAGAAACTTGTATATTATATTCATTTGTTGCACACAGACTCATATATTTTAAATGTTTTTCTTTTCTTTTAATGTTGATAATTATAACACAACTAATGAAAACCTCAATTCAGCATCTCAGAAATATTACTCAAGACCCACTGAAAAGCATGAACATGAAAAGTATGAGCATGTGCAGAACTCAGTAATTAGTTGGGACTCCTTTTCCCTGGATTACTGCAGCAATGTGGCGTGACATGGAGCCAATACATCTGTCAGGTTTTATGAGAGCCCAGATAGCTCTGATAGTGACCTTCAGCTCTTCTGAATTGTTGGGTCTGGTGTATCACATCTTCCACCATAGATTTTCTATGTGGCTAAAGTCAGGAGAGTTTGCTGGCCAATTAAGAACAGGGATACCATGGTCCTCAAACCAGGTACTGGTAACTCTTGCACTGTGTGCGGGTGCCAAGTTCTGTTGGAAAATTAAATCTGCATCTCTATAAAGTTGGTCAGCAACAGGAAGCATGGAGTGCTCTAAAACTTTCTGGTAGACAGTTGTTTTGATCTTGGACCTTAGAAAACAGTGGACCAGAAGATGACATGGCACCCTAAACCATCACTGACTGTGGAAACTTTGACTGGACCTGAAGCAACATGTATTCTCTCTTCCCCCAGACTCTGGGACCTTGATTTCCAGAGGAAATTCAAAATTGACTTTCATCAGAGAAGATAAGTTTGGACCACTCAGTAGCAGTCCAGTCCTTTTGACTTTAGCTCAGGTTGGGCTCTTGTTCAAGAGTGGCTTGACAAAAAGAATGTAACATCTGAAACTCCTGTCTTGTGTGGTGATTCTTGAAGCATTGACTCCAGCAGCTGCAATCCACTCTTTCCCCAACAATTTCAGTAGGTTTTGTCTCATAATCCTCTCCAGGATGCAGTTATCCTGATTGCTTGTCCACTTTTTTCTACCACATCTTTTCCTCCCATTCTCCTCTCTATGAATGTGCTTGAACATGGAGCTCTGAACAGCCAGTCTCTTTAGCAATGACATTTGTGTCTTACCCTCTCATGCAAGATGTCAAAGGTCATCTTTTGGACACAACTGAGTTGGTGTCTTCTGAGTGTGTTTGGCTGCTGAAGGAGGAACAGGTTATCCTGCTCTCTCCATTCCTTACTGATAACTTTGCCTGTGAGTTATTTTTAAAGACACAGTTTTTGTAGTTTTTATAGTTATATTTACATTATCGACATCATAACTGGATTAGTTCAAACCTAAGGACTATGGGATTTTCTTACTTTTATTTTTACCTTACTTTTCTTCAGCTTCAAGTTGAGTCAGGGCAAAAGAAGTTTTCGCTTCCTACACCTCCATGGATGCCTTTCAGACTTTCCCAAAAACTCCACGCCACAGCCCTCCGTCGGATCAACTCAGTGAGTACAAGTACACCCACGACCGCCTGAGTCATTTCGGTCTCACCCCAGACCAAGGAGGCCCGGGGTCCAGTACCATGTTGCAGCTGTATGAATGGCAGCAGTTCCGTCACGGCAGCCCCATAGCGTCAATCTACACCCCAGCCCCGGATTACCTGTTTGGGCCCTGCCCCCCTTCCACCGAGCCGCCGTCCTCCTCCTCATTGCGCAGGTCGGAGGGGTCTCCTCGCTGTGTGTCAGTGCCACCGCAAACATCCCGCCACTGGGGCCTCCGCGCGGTATCAGCAAGACGCTGGTACCGGGTAAAATGCCCCATCCGACCCCAGGGACATCAGCAGTATTATGGAACGACTTCAGTTTTTAGAAATGAAGATTCAACGACTGGAGGTGAACTTTGAGATCACTGCTACCCGTGGAAATGAAACAACTCTTCCTCAAATCAACTGAGAGGAAGAGCAGCTCACCCTGGAACGTTCAGGGTGCCAAGCCAAAACAAAAGTCTCACACTGCAGATCCCATGAGACGACTAACAGGGAGAACCCCTCACCTGGACGAATCAGAATGGCCGGTTCTGAGCCGTCCACACTCCTGCTCTGCTCCGTCAAAGAATAATAAACAAGCAGCTGGAACCAGAACGGCTCCACCGACCCTGCTTCCAAGGACAAAGCGTCAAACATTCTGACAAAGCCTCAAAACATTCTGACTCCATGGGAATCCCACTGAAAAACAGATTTTCTGCACTTCAGCCTGAGCCTCTGAGTGAAACCTCGCCTTCAAACATCAACAATGAGGCAAGGCCAACACATCCATACCCCAAAGCTCAAAAGGACAAAGCGACCACCAGGAAAACAAAAGGTATGCCAAGAGTGCTTGTTGTTGGAGATGAGGCAGTAAATGGTATCTGTCACATTTTCAATCCCAAGAAAACAAGAGTGATTTCTTTTCCTGGTGACACTGTATCTGATTTAACTCACAAAGTGCTCTCTCTAACCACTGATCAGCCAAATATTGAAACTTCAGTTGTGCATGTTGGAGCCAACAATTTGGCAAAGCAAAAATCTGAGATTCTGAAAAAGGACTTTAATATTCTTCTGAACACCATGGGAAAATTAAAAGTGAAGTTATTTCTCAGTGGTCCAATTCCGTCACCTCAATGGGGAGACGAGAAACACTCCAGGCTGCTCATGATAAACAAATGGCTGATTAAAACCTGCTCTGCCCAGCTCAGTGACCTTCATCGATAACCTCTGGATCTATTGGCAGCGCTTTCACCTTTTTGGAAGAAGCGGACGCAGTCTTAATAAACATGGGATAAAGCTACTCACTGCAAACCTTTTACACTTTATCAACAAGGACAACAGTGTGATCATCACTTTAGAAGAACAGGCTCAAGCATGTCTGACTGGGACGGAACCCTCCGCTTATCAAGAACCAGATATTCCAAAACAAGCTGATATAGCATCGGCTGCAGACGGAGCGACTCCCTCCCATCTCTGCTCCTCCACTGCTCCTCATTCACTGCATTCACAAGATACCTACGAAGAAATGTCTTCTGGACCAGAATTTCGCAAATTTAAAGATGGAATGAATCAACAGGTTCGCCTCGGCATGTCTTTCCTTAGCGCTCATGTAGCAGACCTCACTTCATTTAAGCCGCCTGCCTCTGACTTCCCAGAGGATCCAGCATTATATGCTTCTGAGGTCTGAGACCGGGGTCCAGATATTATCTTTACACCTGTCTTCCTTAAACTGGCTCTTTTAAATACCAGATCTCTCTGTGCTAAAGCTCTATTAATTAATGACTTCATCACTGAGCATAATATTGATGTTTTA
>CAEGAE010072649.1:0-47868 GCA_903067095.1 Girardinus metallicus
GTACTTGAAATACAGCCAATAAAACAGGAAGTACCCCAGCCCTATCAGATGCAGCTTCCGGTTGTCGTGAAAAAGGTCTATTCTGACATCCTGCAAAGACATTCAAGCAGAAACTATCTACAAACTCACAAGTTTAATGGATGCAAGAATTGTGCAGGTGATATCAAAGATAGGCTCCTATGTTAACATGTAACTTGGTCTGTTAAGATGTTTTACATTGAAATAGCTTTTGATTTTAGTAAATCTGATCACTTAATGCTGAACATTCAAAGAATGACCGTTTGCAGTTCTTTATAATCCATAAAATGTTTTGAAAATCTGATGTGCATAATAATTTGGAACAGTGCATTTTGAGTTTTTTTATTTTTGAAAATAAATACTGTTCTCATTTGTTCAGTAAAATTTGATTTATACTGTAATAGTTGATGACTTGAAAATTATACTGAAATCATTTGTATTGACCATTTAGGAAAATCTGAGAAAATATCACTTGCATAATAATTTGGAACACAGTGTAAATGGAAGAAAATGCTTTTTAACTACATTGTTTGCAAGTAATAGATGGTTTAAACATACAGCATTTCCCTGAAAATTGTCAGACATGAGAACTGTAACAAAAATAGATGAAAAAAAAGAGAAAACGTCTCCAGAGAAGCAAAATTGTTGCTTAAAGACTTTATACAGTAAGTCAATAATTAGAAAGAAACATGATGCATTTTTCCAATGACTTATTGTTCCTATCAAAGCTGACCAAGATTTTTAAAAACATGTTAAATGCTTACTTCAAGAATTTCTTCTCATAGACATAAGGTCAGTCTATCAAATAAAATCCAGTCCGTAAACAACACCAGTACCAAGTTGCCAACTTCTTTAAGCATACGTGTGCAAGAATGAGTTCATCTTTAAAAATACGATCAAAGTCACCATCTTTTCTAAGAAGCTGTGGACAAGATTGCTCCCTTTGTATAAGCCAGATGTTCAATAATGCTCTAAAAAAAGCACATAAACTTGCACCTATTTGGATGAAAGACCAGCATTCAACCAGATCTCAAATCTTCATGTGACGATCTGACCAGCAATAAAATACTGAAAGTCTCTGAAATAGTATGACTGAGTGTGTATTCAGTAGTCATTTGAAGATCAGCAGAATTTATTTGACGTGAAGGATTTCTGTGCTGCAAACATGCTTATGAGAATTGTGATACTAACATGTGATTCAGCATTCAGCATTGAGACAGACTGTGTGATTTAAAAGAAAACTCAACAGTGTTCAAAAAAAGATAAATAAAAAAAAAAGTTCATTGGATTACATAAATGAACAACCGGATGGGATTTCCAGTTTTGTTTGTTTAAGAGTCAGAGAAACATGCTGTGAATGGACCGGGCCTGTAATGTAAGAAAAAAAAACAAGCTGCACTTCATTGACTAGGGCAGCCTGCCATCGTTCACTGAGAACTCTGCATTGACTGGAGGACGCCTCTGTTTGACTTCATACCTTCCATTGTGCATATCGTGTTGCCGCATGTTCTTTATGAAGTGGATCTTCTTAAAGCTCTTTGGTCGGGGTGAACCCGATAGGGTTCGACATCTAAAATACAAAACAAACATAATAGTCGAACAGGAAAAGAAAAGGCGGAAGGAATTTCTCGAGTTAATGGGGGGGACTTTTGCTTGTACCTGCGTAAAGGAGCATTTTCCTCAATGTCTTCTAGAGTTTCTAGCGAAGAGCGCTGAGAGATGAGTCTCCTCCTGTGAAAACAGGCAGAAGAACGAAACCTTAAATTTAAGAAGATGTGAATTAAATTTCCCCCATTGTATTAACACAGAACAAATTTGATTTTGTGGAATAGCTCCAGCAAAATGACTACAAATATGACACAACTGACATAGCAAAGAAGCCTAACTGAAGGTCAAACAATGTCAAATGCACTATAAATTGTTTTAGAAGCTAAAGAAGCAGTAAGGAGCTAACTCATTATGAAACAAAAACATTCCCAAAATATCAGTTGTCAGTCAGAAGCAACCTTTTCAAGAAATCCTTGTTGAGCTAGAAATAATACTTTTATTCTTCAGTAGCTAGATTTTCAACTCACAATCTGGGATTTACGTCTGCCCTGAAACCAAAGAAGAAAAACTGTCACAATGTTCAAATATTTGTTTACTTATTAAAGTTATGTTGTTAATAATACAATACAACAATAATTACATATTATAAATCATGCATCACAAACTCAGATATGAGCCTACATTTATTTTCATTTTTCCAACAAAAAACACGGGGACATTTGAAAACATACATTTAATAAATTACAATATGTTCCAAAGAATCTAATTAAAAGATTAAAGCCAACTCTTAAAAAGAATGAAGGGAAATGATTTGCTGAAATAATTAATTTTCTAATAATATTCTAATATACTGAACATGATTGTACATGACACTTAGCATGTGATGGTGGCTTCGTGTTCAACTAAGGAGCCTCGATATAGAGAAAACAAATGATTGTTAAAAACACAACACAACATTAATTATGATTATCAAATGTTCTCCCTCCTTCTTGTTTTCCCAACATCACATTTTCTTTATCACTCTTTATGAGCAGAAGCATTTTTGTTGACAGTCTGCAGTACCAAGTATCCTTGATGCAGTACCAAGTTTCTGCATCAAGGATAGACAAACCAATTATTACCAAATGATCATAAATATTTAATGACAGCAAAATGAATGTTTTGATAAAAGTTACATTTAGAAATATTGTGAAAATGAAACTAAAAACAAAGCAAAGTCAATATTCCTGAATTCATGGTCAGTTTCAGGTAAAGCTATAACCAGGCCTTTAACTGTTTGCTATGGTAGTAGAAAGAGATCTTTGTTAAAAAGTCATAGTTTAGAATGTGACTAAATGCTCTCACATAAAAAGGCAAAAGATAAATAATGACTGTTGATTAATACACAGACTATTGCGTCTGCCATCTGTTACA
Organism: Girardinus metallicus; assembly: GCA_903067095.1. Lineage (NCBI taxonomy): Eukaryota > Metazoa > Chordata > Actinopteri > Cyprinodontiformes > Poeciliidae > Girardinus > Girardinus metallicus. The sequence continues at coordinate 2,980 of CAEGAE010072649.1, forward strand.
TCAACACTGCATGCTTTTGTGGTCAGTGATCTCCTCAGTCTCATAAAGAGCACATAGTATTTCCCAGGATCAGAGCTGCTAAGAGGATAACGAGCTGGCTCCACGAGCCTTTTGTGTAACACATTTGGTCACAGATGGCCTTTATTTCACACTTTAGCTGCTTGACTAAATTCTGTTGCTGCAACGCTTTTAGTATGTGATCAGCTGCCAGTTTCAGGAAATAAAACCCACATGTGAAAGCTAAGTATCCCAAAGCAGTTCCAAAATTGGGTTATAATTGCATGATTAGCGTCACAGAAACAATGCTGTCTAACAATTTAGTCTGATTCAAAAGTTTTACAACCCCCCCAAAATTTAAACAGTGAGAAGTTAACCCACTAATGATCTAAAGAACTGAAATACTACATTTTTCTTCTGACTTCATTTAGAACAACAGGGTGGAACAGATCCTGTCTGAAAAGCTAAATTCATTTCTGCTTCATTAGTGGAGCAGAAATGAATAAATGTGTAAGATAAATGTGTTTGACGGTATCCAGAGCTAAGAAAAAGAAACATCAGTCTCTGATTAATAAAAAAAAAAAAAAAATGCCTAGAACAATAATCTAAGTTAAAATAACTAGAAAGAATTGAAGAGACATCCACTGGGGCTCTGCTTATGCGTCATAATAGAAGAGGGCCTGGCCTGAACCTCTGACCCAGGGTTGAAGGAGAGTGATCATGTGATTTATGGCCAGTCTTTAATCATCCTCCTTTCAGACACAGACAGGTAAAGTAATGACCCATGGCTGCAGCCTTCCTGTAGGGGCATGCTTTCTTTCACTGAATCACTTTAATTATGGAATTGGCTAATCTTCGAAAAAGCCACTGGAGCCATTTTAAATTATCCTTTGCTTGATATTTTGCAATATAACTAAACATTGACATTTTCTCAATTACTACACAGTTGGTGTTTTAACCTTTATCATTGGATTCCTGCAGCCTCAGGATTAAGTGGGTTTGCTTAATCAATGTATGATTAAGCAAATGTTTCTTCTAAGAAAATTTTGCAATATCTGTTGCATGCACAAAAAGCTAATTTTGTTCCTGTTTGTCTAACTGGTTTGTTCCTCTCAGTATCACAGAGATAAGGAAAGATAGGTGAATTTCCCATTTAAAAGTTTATTGTTTACATTAGTTGGTTTTTAAACAATAATGTTGAATAGCTGTAAAAGACCCTTTTAGATCGATTACAAGTTACAATATGCTTTTTCAGCTTTCTTACTGGGTAACTTTTGACCGACTGAAGTAGACTTTAATATTACATTAAATCAGATTGGAACGCCTGATTAGATTTAATCTGTCTGTATGTTTGCACTGTAGTTATATAGATATGATTTATTGTATTTATTGTCAGAAATGAATTCACTCTGTTCCTCATGTAAAATGCTTTGAAATTCAGTGTTATATAAAAAAAAAAACGTAATTGTAAAGCTAGTTGGTGTACAAGTTACTTAAGATGAAATAGTTATTTTTCTGAATTTTAAATATGCAGACTTTAAGCATGACATGGCATAGATTGTATTTATTTTAAAGTAATATTGGACTGGGGACTCTGCAAATGTCTCATCTTAAGTGACAAAAACAAATAGTCTCATCTGTGAGACATTTTGTCCACTTCCAACTCAAATCTCTGTAAATAGAAAACTTTGAAAAGCTATTCTCTAGCTAGCCGCCCGTGATGTTTCCTGTTTGCTTTGTCGCAACTCCAGCTTTCATATTTGAACTCTGATCCAACCACAGTGGATGAACGGCTGCTGTTCTTAATGCAAAAGATGTTTTCTTGGCCAGCACAAATCCTGGAGACAAAAACAACAGCATGGCCACTCATTCATTCTCAGCACAACTCTAAGAACAAGGGTCAGAACAATCAGTGTCTAGCCCTTCAGTTAGACATTAACTGGTTTGAGTAAGGTGCTTCGAAAATGGTTTGTAGCCTCCAGTCTCTTTTAAATAGCCCCTGTTATTGTTGCCTAAGGTAATTCTGCCCATGCATGACCTCAATTCATGCTGCATTACATCAATTCTGCTATGAATGCAATGACATTATCTTGTAATAAAATGTGCATAAAAGGGATTTCCAATCCTGCTCACCACTGAGCAGGATTGGTGGAGATTAGAAGGTTTCACACATACAACCTGTTGGCAGCTTGCCACAGGACACAGTCTTCCATTTTGCAACAGAGTAAAAGTAAATGTTAAGGTCTGGATTTATTCACACATAGAAGGCCCTGCCAAGGGGGAAGAGGAGACTTGATTATCTGATGAGAGGACAAAAAAAAAATTTTAAAAATCTGGGGAGCTGAGCCTCTCTGATCCTCGAAAGGACCAGAACAAATGGGATACATGAGGCAACTTAAAAAGTAATTGGGCACAAAAGACGATAAGGAAAGTTCATTGAGTCTTATAACATCCACAACTGAAACTGTTAGTTTCTAATTAGCAAGCATAGCAAGTGAATATGTGAGGACAAAAAAAAAAAAAAACCGAATGCAGCGACAATGTGTGATTGCTTTGAGGTAAATGGATGTACTCAAATTAAAAACAAAAACATGAATAATGCTTTACTAGCACCATTATTTAAAAATAATGGAAGCAAAATGTATTTGCTTTAAAATTCTCTTTTAGTGTTTTTAAATAGAGGACAATGTATATTAACAAACATAACCTTTGGACTGAAAAAGGACCATTATGTGACGATTGACATTTATTCATTTCATTTGAATAGAATATCAGATTTTCTGTTATTATTTTAACAACTAAATAAAAACCCTTCATCAAAGTATCATTTTTAAAATGTTGATGGAAATATATATATATATAAATCTTGATATTTGGGAAAATTTGAAAAAATAGGTCATTTTTGTGAGCAGGACCATATATGACCAATATTTTGACGCAGTTGGAACCATGAAAGACATCTAAGCGTTGATGTTTATGCATAAAAAATATGAAAATGACAACAAATCAGCGATCATCCATCTAAACAAAAAAAGGCTCCAATTTTTACATAAAGTTCTGTGGAGAAGTGGAGGGGATTTTCTTGGTTCTGAGGAATGTACTTCAAATCAGTTTTATTTGAAATTCGCACCATGTGACTGGGGGCCACTTTTCCTACATTTGCTGAATAAATTATGGATGTGCTGTTAATGGCCTGGAGACAGTAAGGACTTGTTTACAAAATGTGTGGAATGTTGGAGCTCAGCTAAACAGTAGAGTGGCAGGAAAAAGTCGCATGTGATAGAAAAATGAAAGTATAGTAAAATATGTTAAGATTAAATCACTCAGTAATTGTTTTTGATCTATTTGAAGTACAAATTGTGCTTCCGCATGGAGAAGTAGCTCACTTTCAAAGTGAACAGTGTCTCTGAATGATCTGAAATATTTTTTTTATGAGAAAAAGTTTAAGTAAAGAAAACATAAAGTTAAAGCATGCATTTATTTAATAAGAGGAATATTGTAAAAGCTAAATGGTTAAAAAGCACAAACTATGAGAAATGTGTTAGTGATAATAATAATTAAAAAAAAATACAATAATTCTCACATTCAAAAAAAGTTGTTTAAAGTTAAACACATGCTGGACCTTGTTACACCGTCTCATATTGAGCTCCTTGGGGACTTTCTGACCATATGTTTCACAGCCCAGACATTGCAAGACTCTCTGAAGGAAAATAAAGCCTTCTTATATAACTCTGTGATTATGCCAACCATGACCTCACCATGCAACAATCGACCTCATAACTAAAGATATGTGACCTAATCACACAAAACATGAGCGGACTATTATGTTGGCTCATACTCCCTTGATTCCAAGTTTCTGGATTACTGCTGTTTGGTGTGAGCAAAATTAAAACAGGATGTGAGAAGCTTTTGTCTTACTGTGATGGAGGAGGAAGAGACAAATAGCGATAGTTGTTCTACACCTCCAGCATACAGCACCAGATGGGGAATGGGGTGCTATTATTTAAAGCTCAGCTCTTGGTGCACAGATTTATGATGAATATATACTGAAGAGTGCAAAGAACCTAAAGTTAATCATCATATTTCCACATTAGATTCTGAGGGTTTGAAGAAGCCCCTGGCCTCTAGGTGAATCTATTCTGGAGACACATCAGAGCCTCTGCGACTTCCTGAATGGGAGCAGGACTCGAGGCCAAAATCTCTGAAGGGAGAGTGTGTCTCTAATTCCTCAGAGAGAGGAAGTGGAGAGCAGAAAATACAGAGCCAGGCTGCTTCTCAGAAAGCATGGGCATCCTGCCTCTCCCAGCCAGGGACCTCTCGTCATGTTTCCACCAGCTGCCCAAGGAAAAACAAACCCGGCACTGTGTGGAGAGCGCTTGTCTGTTCACGCATCCGTAGAACGTGGTCGAACTCCCACAGCAGGTTACTAATTTCTTGGCATTAGAGTTCCTTTTTTGTGAATTTCCTTCAAAAGCAGGACAAAGTCAGAGTTTAGCAACTTCATACTGAATTTATTAACGGAGCAACCGAGGTTGTTACGGGGCGAGAGTTGTAGGGGTTGCTCAATAACGGCAAAATGCAGGTTTCCATTAAGAATATCTTGCCTCTTAAAATTCTACTTGAATTTTATTTTAAAGTAAGCACAAATTTAGTTTCAGCCTAAATAAAAATTATTCTTCTGTAAGGTTTAGGGGTCATAATGGACATTGGGAAATGTTTTATAGGCTACATGGGCAACTATCAATCCTGAGATTTCTGGTAAGGCATTTAGTTTTAATTTGGTTTCTTAATCTTTGTTTCAATAGATATTTAAACTTCAAATTCACTAATAGTGTAGTCCTCGTAAAAGCTTACAAGTTGTCTTTTACAAATCTATAAAAGTATTAACGACAATTTTAATAATTTTTTTTAATACAATTTTAATCATGCAAAGTGATTACACTTTGAAAAAATGATATGGTCACTACAAAATTCAAAGGCAGGTGCAACTGCAATAAGCGTAAATTCTGTATTTTTCGAAGGAGATAGAGCTTCAGTCTGGTTTACAATCCATTGCTGATGTTTCATAACACTCTGAAACTACTTAAAGCTGCAGTATGTAATGTTTAGAAAAATATATTTTTACCATATTTGTTAAAATTGTCACTGTTGTACTATCACTACTTTGTGATAGTACTACATGAGACAAATGATCTGTGAAAAAAAAGCCATATGCAGAAATGCACCGCTCCAGCTAAGAAACAACTAATCATGCCAGGAGGAAGGTCTTAGCGCCATCAATCGCACTCCTGTACATGCTGCTCCTCAAAGTGCCAATGTGTGTGTGTGGCTGTGTGTCCTTTGTTGCCCTGTAATTGTCTGGTGACCAGATGTATATCAGAAGATAGGCAGCCCCCCTGCTAGGACAAGTAGGAAGGAAAGGATGAATGGATGGAGACATTCAACAACCTATTGAATGCAACTTTTTTCCTAACATCATGTGTGTTTTAATTATATCACTGGACACCTGATTACATTGACTCTGCAAAACTAGCTATCAGTGAAAACAGAAGCCTGTCTACGACGTGCCAGATTAAATGAGGTGGACATCTTAAGAACACAGATTTAAAGATATTTGTGTAGTTATTATTGTACTATGTAGTATTAATAACTTAACTGTAAGCTTTCTTAGAATGTGCACAAATTTAATTTTCTCCCTGCATCTTCTCACCTTATTTCAAATGGTGTGAATTTATTTCTACATTATCATTCATCTTACTTGATTGCATATATTTATTATGCATGAAGGAAGATTGTGTCCAGACAATGTTAATGGGTTTAATTCCAGCTTCTTGCACGGATTTGCAAAAATAGATTCATGCTTTGGTGAGAATCTCAGCCCACATTAAAATCTGAAAGAGTCTTCCCCACTTCACCATTTGCACAAGCCACTGAAGATGCATAAAAGCAAAAATGTCCCAAAAAAAAAGTAGCACTAAACTTTAGCAGGTTCTGTCCGCCACAGTTCTCTGCACAAAAATTATGAAAATGTAAAGACTGAAAGCTGAAAGACTATTCTTATTCAAAGTCATCTTTTGACAACGATTTATTTCATGAGTGTTTCCTCATTCGCAGCACTTTCTGTGTCAGAACAACTGCAGAACATGTAGATATTTAGAGTTTTAAGCATACTATCAGACTACAGCCTGATAGTTTGTGTAACTTCCACTCAGCCAAGAAGGGGAAATAACAGTTCACTGATTTTTTTCACCATGAACCAGAGCTTCCTCAAGAAGTGTGGCAGAGACACCAGAGGGTGGAGAGGATTTAGCCAGATGGGTGAAGTGGGGGTTTGGCCAGAGGGGCTCTGAATGGAAAAAAACTAAGGAGAAAGGAACTGAAAGCAGGTTGAGAGTCATTAGAGGACAGACATCTGTCTTGCTTCTGTGGTCAGCCGAGACCCTCCCTGAGTCTGTCCTCGCCGCTCCAACACAAACATGAAGTAGACAAAAGGGGGCAAATAAGAGAGGTGCATGAAACGGCTAGCCCTTGCTCCACGTGGAGTCGGACAAGGGTGTAGAGTTACAGGATGTTTACGTCACACAGAGCAAAAAGCAAGTGTGTGCTAAGCTGTAAAAGTCAGTTCCATGAAAAGAAAATCACACTGAAAAAGAAAAGATGCACAGAATGCAAAAGAGAACAAAAAAAACAAAAAACAAACTGAAACCAGCTGATTCCCTTGTGGAGCCAATGAAGTTTGGTGAGTCATGGCCATGATAGCACCTGCATGGAGTCCAGCTGAACTCTCCTCCTGCTGTGCTTTATTGTGGCCAAGCCAAGTGTGTTGCCTGGAACTGAGCGTAACTTTTCGAAGCGGCTGACTATACCAAATCTTCATGGAAATGGGTCAGAATGTTCGTTCATTCATGTGGAAAAGCAGGAAATGAAACAAGAATTGCTGAAAATTCCTTGGGTTTGTTACAGTTTCAAATGATCCGTCAGAAGACATTGTAATTTGGTTACAAAAGAGCCAACTTAAATGTAAACCCATGAAATAAAACATTGATTTTTTTTACTACTTATCTTAACCCCAAAGGTACTTGATGTCTCTTTGTTATGAGTTTTCTATGTTTTCAATTTGTCACAGAAGGCAGACATCAGGTTTGTGAATGAAACCATAACTCACTAGAACGTATCTATTTACGAGCATGGAAGTTAGTGAAATCTGAGATATTTGGACATTTTTGTTGGAGTCCTTTTTTGTGAATGTTTACGCAATACAAGTTGTTTATCTGCATTTTATGTCTTAACTTCAAACTGGAGCACAAAGGACAGCTGCAGACCTGCTGATTGATAAATACGTGCAGCTGGAACAACCACAACTAAATTATGCTCATAAAAGTCTTATATAGTGAAAATATTACTTAAGATCAATTAATAATAGATTACTATAGAAATTGTATGCTTTCGTGTAGACAATTGTAGAAATGACAGCTGATGTGACAACTGTCCATATAATAATCATAAACACCCACCACCTGAATATTAAACCACAAGAGGTTATTGCTAAAGAGTTGACTGTCCCCAGAGTGCTTTATTCAAGAAATGGAAAGTTAAATGGAAGTAAAAAGTGTGGCACAAACGTTCAAAAGCGACATGGATAATCACAACCTGGACGTGATTGTGAAACAAAGCCCATTCAACAGTTTGGGGAAGATTCACAAGGCTTGAGCTGCAGCAGGAGTCAGTCCTTCAGTGGCCACCACTGGACCCGTCATAATTTTTATACCTACTCTGTCACTTAAACGTTCGGTGTATGTTTTTACCTGTTTTTTTTTTTTTTTTTTCTTTTGCTCTAACATAAAAATATTTGTTTTGATGAAAGTTTTGAAAATTTTGCAAACAAATTGTGTTTTTACCATCAGGCAGACCTGATGGTGACATCAAGGCAGACAGAGTGATTGACTAAATGGGACCCCGAAAAATAAAATTCTGCTTTGGGCCCATGCAACCTTGGGAACACTTGTGCCTTTCTGCACAGGTGAATATTACAGGTTGGAAACATCATTTAGTAAAAATGATCAAGAAACTTTTCACAGAAATATTATCAGACAGGTTGCAGTGCATTTCGCTAATCACCACAGAATGGCAAATGAGAATATTACATAAGATGACTTCAGTTATCCAGCAAGAAGGAAATTTACTAAAAAATTAAGAAAAATGTGTTGTAGTAAAACTTGCAATTTTTACTATATTCAGTTGAGTGACCTCAACTGAATTGAGAGAAATGTAAAGTCAAAAACATACAACAGTGATGCTATGGTAGATGGTGACTTTAACGGAATCACTATGTTAAATTTGTACCCATGCACCCTTCAGCCACTCTTGGAAAACATGCAATGGGACAATGCATTCATGCAAAGGCACTTAAGAAGTTAGAAACACCAGTTGCTTTACTTAAAATCATTACAAACACTGAAGATGTGACAATGCAGAATATTAAGTATTAAGCTAAAAAAAAAACAATGTATCAGGCGTGTTGCAGGGAATGTCTCCACACACCACTCAGTGAAGAAAAGCCACTATTTACATTTACCTTGACCTCTGCTGCTCTATCTGTCCGCCCTCCAGGCTGAAGCTCGGGGAGAACTGCCTGGAGTAGGCGGCAGGAAGGATTCCCTGAGTGTAAGTCTGCAGCCTCCCTCTGGTTGCCACTGGGACCGCGGAGAAAGGCGAGTTGAACGTGGAGGGCATAAAAGCGTCGCCATCCGTGTCTGCAGCCGCCGGGGCAGCGGCGGAACCCGTCCCACAGCTGCCCCAGCTGGCGAGCCGAGCCTGGGTTGCTAAAGCGAGCGCCTGGGTGGCCGTGGTCGCTGCAGCGGCAGACGCAGAGGCAGCTGCAGCCTCGGCGGTGCCAGCAGCGCCGTGCGCCCCGAAGCGCTCCAGAGAAACCAGGCTCTGTCTAGTCCGTGCTTCCAGCGAGTTATCCTCCTGGTTCTGATCGTCTGCATCGTCTTGCACGGGTCGGCCGTCTAAAGAAATGTTGCTGAGAAAGGACAGCGCTGCTTGTCTCCTCCTTGGGTCTATGCGTTTCCGTGTATGCTCAATGCTGGGGTGCTTTATCTGCTGAAGCGTGGCTGTGGATGTGTTGCTGCTCGTGGCAGCCGCCATAGTCTGCTCCCAGCGATCAGAGTGTCGATCTTACCTTGTGGACATGGATATTGTTCTGATCGTGTTTGTGTGGGTGAATGGAGGAGCCAGTCTTTTAAGTACATGCGTTTAACTGGGTGAAAACAGGGAGGTCACGTGTGTGCAGTATTGTGGCAGCACAGGGAAAATCTGGACCAATGAGCTTTGAGGAAGTCCAGTTTTTTTTTCTTTTTCTTTTTTTTTTTTTTTTTTTTTTTACCTTTTCCTGACTGCTGAAGCTTCTCTGTTCTCTGACAGAGCATATCAAAATTACATAAACTTTATCAGGATATTTCCAAGCATGGATAAGCTATATAGATTTTCTTGCCTCATTAACAATTTAGCATTAACATTTAAACAGTGAATCTTAAACACAAAGGTGATCAAACTTTCTTTATTTCCCCACTCAGGCTTGATTAAATATACCTTCTGCTTGCTTAATACTCACAAGGTACAGATGTTTGCACTGTGATCAATGGGCGCTGGCAGAATGGGGCCTGGCTTAGTTTGTTTTTAGAAAATAGATCGTTTTCTGAAACGTGCGAGTCAGCATCTTTGGAGCAACTGCGCCATCTGTCTGCTTGACATGCTTTGTGTATGCGGTTTTTTCACTGGCAGTAACTCGCTTTAATATGCCATCCAGTGGTATTATTTGCAAAGAGGTGTGGAGAACATGTTAATGGATGAGCAGGGGTGCTTTCAGAAAGTTTTGTTTTGGGTGACCAGAAGAGGGCTGCTTATCTTTGAGAGGGCGCCTAAATCAAAAGCCAGAATAGATGGTCATAAGATTTTTTTTATTTTTTTTTTTTACCTTTTTACATTAACTATATTTAAAAGTCTAAATTTATATATTAAAAAGCATAACATTTTAGTTAACTTCCATTTATATGACTTTCTTCGTCTTTCATTTGCCACACTGAAATTAAGTTTTTGTCTTACTAACTGACCAAAATCAAAGGGTCATTTCCCTATATTTTTGTGTTTTCAGACTCTTAGAACAATAGCCCTAGATTTGTTGCACTAATGTTTGCGGTGAATTTTGGAGTTTGGCACCAACAACCCTGCAAGCATAAGCAGGTGCACATAACAGATGAATGGATGGGTGTTTGAGGGCTGAATGAATCCAAAAATCAGCACGTGCAACAATTAGAAACCTGCTAATAAGAACAGTGTAGCATATTTGTTTATTTAGAAAGTTAGATCCAAATGTGTTTTTCACCAAATGTGCTACATTTGGTGAAAAACAAAAAGCAATTCAGGACAAGCACCTTTGTGAACTATCAAACATGGCAGCAAACAGGTAATAATATGGACTCACATTACAGCTGCAGGACTTTCACTATTTGTAGCCATTGAGTTGACCATAAACTCCTCTGCATACCAAAGCAATCTAGAGTCAAATGTGAGGCCATGTGTTGGACAGCTGAGGCTTGGCCAAACTGGGTCATCAACAGACAAATATGAAAATATGAAACCTAAAACAGAGGTGCTGAAAAATATTCAGCATGATGTGATGATTTAGTTGAAGTCCAGATCTCAACTTGATAGAAATGCTTGTTGGGAAATGTGTTCATTAACAAATTCGCACAAACTTGATTGTCCTGAAGCAACATTGTAAGGAAGGACAATCTGTCCCAGCCAGGTGACACATTGTTAAGACCTCTGTAAAATAGACACAACTGTACATCTAGGAGAGAACCAATGCATGTACAGGGAGGACATGCAAACTCTATGCGGAAAAACCCCAGGGCAGGATTCAAACCCAGAACCTTCTTGCTGCAAGGCAACATTCAACCATGCAGCCAAACACCTGCACAAATTAGTCTAATACGTTCTAAAGTCAAACACGTTAAAGTTTGCATATTTGCTCTGCTAAAAACATGCAGACAATACCACTAGAGGTCCCTGCTGCACTACATGTCTTGCTTCCTGAAACTTACTGCAAGAGCATTTAGCTGTTGGTAGAAAATCTCACAGATGTAGTATGTATGTTACAATAGCATAAATCAGAACCATTTATTTAAAATCAAACTTTCTTTTTCCCCCATTCAGGCTTGATTAAATATACCTTCTGCTTGCTTAATACTCACAAGCAAGCAGACCTATTTGTGTCCTGTGACTCAAGCGGGTTTTAGACATTGAATTGGATCACAAAGACTCTCATTGTTTTATTCATTGACTTATGTGATGGCATACACAGACATAATGTGCAATTTTATAAAAAAAAAAAATTGCCCCTAAAAATCTGCATTAAAAATAGTTATTCAGGGTATTCTCCTAAAAACATAACAGTTTTAATCCAGAACTTTAATTGAAAATGTAAGTTCTACATTTAAAATGTAGTTCTTAAGAACAGTGATCTGCGGTGTGATGGCTTTCTGCACAGTCTGGGCAACAATAAAAAGCAGAACCTGCAGATTCTCTGGCTGCCATTAATCTGAGCAGCCCATCGGTCCTGCAGTTCCACAGTATGGACTTCTGCCCCTCGGTGAGAAACACTGAGCTTCCTGTGTTTGTGTGAAGTTTCCTACTCATGAAGTGCTTCAGCACCTCATTGTGAGGCTCCATGCACATGACTCTGCTCTTACTTTCATGATGATTAAAGACAAAAATGCTTCTGCAGGAGAAGAAGAAACACAATACGGACCAGCCGTTAACGGGTGCATGCTGCACAGAGGTGCAGGATCACGACAACCTGAGGAGAGGCCCGAAAGAAAAATGTTCCTGAGGTGAGAGGACAGAATGTGGAAGGAAGAGGGCGAAGAGCAGAGACAACAATGGGGAAATAAAATTCTGACATCTAAATATTTATTGCTTAATCAGAATTGTGGAGTTCAGCTCTAACTTTTTAGAAAAGGTGATGTCAAGTTGCTTTTACTGGAAATGCCATCCCTGGGAAAGGTTTCACCCTTTAATGTTTTCTTTTGAGCAATATTTTGAGGCTTTGCAGAGTAAAGCAATTAAAATGCCTGCCAAGCTATTTCAGGGGTGCTAATGTTGTTGCTGGCCTGAGTTGTCTTTGCTGTGACACACTGCTGACATGCACACATCACACACACAATGGACAGAGCATTAAGACCTAAGTCTTACCCAGTGAAATCTTTTGTTCTTTAATTCTTAATTTTTTTTCATATTCCCCACGCAGGATCAAATTTTATCAACATTAGCAGTCGTGATCAGATTAGGTGTGTGGTGATGAGGGATTTAGATAAGGGTGAGCGTGTGAGGTCAGCACTGGTCTCTCAAACGGGGGACGGCCCGTCTTAATGGGACCGGGGTCTTATCAGAGGAATCTAAAGAGCTCCCTGAAGTTCACCCCAGTTTAACCGCAAGCTTTCGGTTGACACATATATGGCCCAATGATGTACTCTGGAGGGAGGACCACTCACTTTCACAAGAGGACACGCATACAATTCATTTTGCAGCAGCGCCTCACAAAAATATTCGTACCTCTTGAACTTTTTCACGTTTCATACCATAACAACAACCTGTTATTGGTTTGAATTGACAGGCCAATTTTTACATCAAAAAGTACAAGATCGGAAAAGTACTGTGTGGCTAGCTTTAAAGTGAACCTTCTTTTCAGTCTCAAGTACTTCCATATTTCCATGTGTTTTGCTTCACCCACATGACCAGTTTCTCTATTCCTATTAAAGAAAAGAATCCTGACAAAATGATGCTGACACCATCATGTTTCGTCATGTGGTTGGTGTCTTCAGTGTGCCGTATTGTGTTAGTTTTCCCATCACATATAGTGTTTGGGATGTAGTTCAAAAAGTTAAAAAAGTTTTGGTCTCATTTGACCAGCCCAGTTTTTTTTCCACATATTTACCGTGTACTCCACTTGGCTTGTGGTAAACTCCAAACAGAACTTCTTGTGACAAATCTTCCCACCTCAGCTGTGAATAAGATTTACCATGGGCCTCTTGGCTGCTTCCCTAAATGATGCTCTCTCTGCCCAGCCACCTGGTTCAGCCGTATGTCTTAGCAGGTTTCCAGTGGAGCCAAATCCCTTCTAATTTCAGAAGATGAAGCGCTTGGGATACTGTTTTACCATCTAACTCAAATTCAGACTTCTCCATGACTTCCTGTCTGCTGAGACCTTCCAAGAACAGCTGGCTTTATACTGAGATGAAATCACACATCAATTACACTCCAAATATAATCTAACAGGACAAATTCTCAAGACATTTGGTTGCATGGGATTTTATCTCGAGGTATATTAAAGTAGTTTGATACAAACAGACACAATACAACGTTCCAGATTTCTATTAGAAAGAGATATTGAAATGCATGTCATGTTTTTCATGTTGGTATATCACATAAAATTCCAATAAAACACATTAAAATTAGTAGTTCTAATATGACAAAAATGGAAAAATGTTGTAAAGATAGCCTTATGATTGAAAGCACTTGCTGTAGCTAAAAATATGTCCTCTATAGATAACAAAGTTGAATTTCTAATCTGTAAAATAAAATACATTTGTAAAAAAAATAGTTGTAAAAAAAAAAAAAAGAAGCATTTATTTGATTGTGACACTGACCTTATGTAAAAAGTTGTTTTCATGGTTAGTGACTGATGTGCATGTTTAAAAACTACCCAGCAGTGTATATATTCAGTTGGTCCAGGATACAGTTAGCTCAGCATAAGACAGGAAACCAGGGGATGTTTGTTTTAATGGATGGTTGATGGTAGATGAATCCTGTCTGTCACATTCCAGTTTGTAACTTTTTCCTGGAGCTCTGACTTTCTGAAGTCCTCTTCCCCCTGTGAAGATCACTAGAGGCAGAGTCACAGACACCATTGGAAAAAATCCCAGACACACCTGTGGATAACCTACAGTACTTTGCAAAAGTATTCATACCCACAGAGCTTTTTCACTTTTTTACTGTACAGTCAAAAACCTCAGTGTATTTTGGGGGATCTTATGTGATAGACCCAACACAAAGTAGCACAGTTATAAAAAATAATAAATGTGCTTTGAATCGTCTTAAAAAGAAACATTTGCAAAGTGTGGCATTTATTGTGCATTCCTCATCTTTTAATCTAAATAATGTCAAATGCATTCAAAAACCCGCTGTCAAACGAGTCAGAGATGAGACGACACAGCAAATGTGTGGAAGAAAATACTTTTTTTAGACGAGACACTGTGTGGTAGACAGGAAGAATTTAGATAGAATTAATCTAAAAGTCATGTTTTTGGACTGTTGGAGGAAGTAGGAGTACCCAGGGAGGACCAACGCATGAACAGGAAGAACCCAGGTTAGGGTGTGAACCCAGGACCCTCTTGCTGCAAGGCAGCAGTCAACTGTGCCACTATGTACTCTCAAAAAGCAATAGACTCTTCCTCTTTATTCAGTAGAAAGCTCTGAGGTATTACTACAGAAACTTGAATGTAACTCAATTATATCCTGGAAATAAAAAGTGAGGAAGTATGGCAAATAAATAAAGTAAAACAACAGTGCTCAGGTGAATTGTAGAGTTAACTGCTGTCGGCCCACATGATGAAATTTTGAATAAAGCATTCTACACCCTTAAAGTGTCTATGCATTTAAATATATATTATTTTTCAATGTCTGTGCTTGTTTAGTGGCAACGTTTTTATGCCAAGAAGCAATGCCTGGTGGTGCTGAGGCACATAGCTGTTCAAGAAGCTCGTACTGGAAGTTGACAGTTGCTGGAGGAGAAAGCTGCAATGAGAGGTGATGGGATATATAATTGCGACTTTCTGAAAGGTCATAGCCAAAAAAAAATGCCTGCCCTTGTGTTATAGTTCCTGACATCAAATACACCATATTACATTGATCTATGGAGACCCAATGAGGACAACTCCGTCAAAGAATTTATCTCTTCATGAGATTAAAGGAGGCCAAGGCCTCTGCCAAACAAATTCAAGCTCAGAAGGTCAACATGAATCTCAAACTGAAAGATTTAAACTCATCCAACCTTCAGAGCATAGTAAGACCCAAACAGAGACCACAGCCTCTAAATTTTACCATGATTTTCTGCCATGAATGATAAGGGAGTTGCCTTTGCACATATGTGTTTTTTGCAAAAGCACAGCTCCATTGTACAACACTCTAAACACATTAGTGCACGCTTTCTGTCAGGCTTTAATGCAGGCCGGATTATTTGGAACACTGACATGTTCCTGGCATCTTTCAGGATTCCACAGTCATGATGAAATCTCTTTTTGGGAACATTAGGGTCAGTTATTTTTTCCTGTTTGCTTTGCAAATTGTAAGCAGGAACGTAATAGTTAATCATGTACATGAAAGCTTGAACCACTTTCTTTTTCTTTTTTTGTTCCCTTTTTTTTTTTTTTTTTACAAAGCCCTGTCACATCCAGTGGTTTCGTTCCTGTTTCTCTGACCTCTACACTCCTGCCTATTAGTCACTTTGTAAAGTTTTTGGTCAAGGAATGCAGGCTCGTTTCACTGTTGCTCTTTTTTGCATGGACAGGGACAATTTAACAGTTTGCATGCAAAAAACAAACTCAAATGTGTAGAAGTGAGTTAATGTGTCAGCTAAATAAACTGTCTTCCTAATTGTCCTCTTCTCCACCGGGTTATTCTGAAGCCTGCTTCAAAAGTCAAATGTAGACATAAAAAACAGACTCTTTTTTTTTTTCCCTCCAAGAATTTCCTACTTTTGTTTTCCTTTTACGAGAGTTAGCTCCTTTTATAAGTATTAGCTAGTGTTTTTGCTAACATACTTTGCTGTTTTTGGTCTGTCTCACAATGAAAACACTCATTTATATTCCTTTGGAAATGAGCGGGTGAGAGACAAAGTGGTGCATGGGTGAGAAGCAATAAGGGCAGTGGAACTTGCAGAGTTTAAATTAACTAAGACCCGAACTTGGGCAAGAGAGCCTTAAATCAGGGCAAAGCATCCCGAGGAATGTAGCTTGACATACCTTGCAGTTCATTCCACATGGGAATATTTGTCTCACTTATAAAAATCAGGGCTTGAGAGTGTCTGCTGATGTTAATGACGAAGTGAGGAACTGGAGATAAATTACTTTTATTTGAATTCTGCTGTTCTTCTAAAGCAGGAGAGAAGAAATGTGACCCATACTGGGTCAGTCTCACCTCTATGCTAGTGCTGCTGTTAGCGCTAAATGCTGCACGCTTGCAGTAAAACGTCTTGAAATGCATTGCGCGAGCAAACTCCATGATCCATATTCTCTTAGTGTGTAGGCGTGTGTTTGTGTCTGTTGGCCCGAGTGCACACGCCTTTTTACGTCTGCACATATCAATGTTAACACAGTGTTGCTACGTGATGCATCGCCAAGCCTCGCCCAGAGTAGGAGGAGAGTACATGGCAGGGTCAACATAGTATGAGCCGGAGGAGACGCAGTGCCTGGCACGGCGACACACACACAAATACACCCCCGCACACACACACGCATCCACACGCACACGCACACAAGAGAGAGAGGCAACCTTGGGAATCACAGCCAAAGCAGAACAGAATGTACATTAAGGAGGTCATTTCTTCTTGCTACTTTCTTATGAAAACCACACTTACTCCAAATATATTTTAAATGTTTAGCTTAATAATAATTATGTCTGAGAAATCTGAAAGGGTTCACATCCCGAATTAAAGAGGCGCAAGAGCAATAGAAGGAGTGAGCAAAGGTTGAAGAACACTTTGCCATAACTGATCCCTCGCCCTACTGCTCCTTTCCTCTTTCCGTCACTGTCAAACGGCTTCATGTTTGAGGTCACACGATGAGACTTTGTCTTGTAAACACCCCTTTGAGGGTTTTACCATTGTGTTAAAGGTCCTGCATTTAACTGCACCCAATGAGGAGCAGATGAGTGGAGCTGTGTGTGCATGTCTCAGTGTCAGGTAGTGCTGTAGTGTGGGCACTGGGAGGATTGGATCCAGGTCTTAGGACTTTGGGGTTAATATGCGGATGAGTGATGCTCTGTTTAAGTGCCAAATTGTGAAATATTGTTGCTAAAGGTACATGACCTAGAGACCACAGAGAAATCCAAAGCAAGAAAAAACATAGAAATTTTCTTGCCGTTACACTGCCTTTGTTTGTTTTGGTTAAATTCACATACCCTTTGGATTTTTTCAGATTTTCTCACATTACAACCATAAACTTCAATGCATTGAATTGGGAACTTGTGCGATAGAGCAACACAAATTACTGCATCATTGTAGATTGCTCTATTTTGAGCTACATTCTTCTTTCCATTAACTTGTACCGACTTCTTTCGCCTCATTTCCACAATTTTGTCTGCTTCTAATGTAAAAGTGGTCCATACAGCCGGAGCATGGGCTTCTTCAGCTGTAGGTCCATAAGACAATAGTGCGTTAAGGTTAGGGGTTGATCTACTCGCCTCACACAACATAGTTCATTAATTAGGGGACAGGAAAATGTCACTGCTTACAACAAACTGGAAACATATCTGTACATTGTGTTTGTCGTCACATTAATATGATACTACTATAGGCTGTTGGATTGTGTCTGCCCAGACTTTGGCAGAAGTCTGGTAACTCTCTGCTGAATTGCCGGACCTTAAGACGAATCACACTCAACAACATTACTCTGTAGAAGCAAGGAATTTGTTGTTAAAGAAAATTCATTAAATGAATTATTATGCAGTGGGAGTAAAAGGACACACTGTTTTCATTTTTTTTCTTTCCAAATTAGTCATAAAATTGCAGTGTACTTTGTGTTCAAGTTTTTCTCTATTCCCTTTAAGTAAAATCATTGCAAGCATGTGTCAAGCATTTTCCAAACTGTTCTCACAAGAAAATATGGTGGTTGCAGCAGAGAAAGTATGTTGTCTAAGTCAAGCAGATGTGTGTTGATCTTAATAAGTCAGTAAACTGCTACAAGAAAATTGCTGGTTGCCTTAATTTACTCTTATCTACAGATGGAGGATTAAAATAAGAAGTCTAACAGGACCTGTGACAAACAAGGCTGGACAAACACCCATGTTTATTTTGTCACCTTCCACTCTGCACAACTGCAACAAAGAGAAATGTCTCGAACGTAATAAGTTTCTATTAGAATTAATGTTAAGACATTAAAGCACAATCCTACGAGGTATGTATATATGTGCATATGGGTTATTAAATTTAATCGTTTTTGGTCAAAATTAAACCAATATGAAAGCTTTAGTAAATAAAGGGGATTTAAAATTATGTGTAGTTTATTATGAAGCTGCTTTGTAGAAAACATTAAATTAATGTCTTAAATTTTTCTGTGAAAAGAATAAGTGCTGAATGTTCAGCACTGAAAACTGTCATGCATGAATATAAAATAGCAGTTATTTTATATCTGTGCCTCCAATTACTATCATTGAGAGTAAATAGAAAAGACTGGGAAGATATGGATAAAGTTAAATGGTGCCATAAGTGTAGACTATTTAAACCTAAAACATATAATAAACACTTGAGAGCTGCGCAGAGTTTGAGAAAATAATTTTGTGAGCAAAGGTTATGGATGCTTTTTAGACATTTCCCATGCTATTAAATATGCAAAGACCTAACAAAATTTTCTGAGACTGTGCATCAATTTTTCAGGATTGACAAATTTATTTAAGTCCTGAATGAGCAAATAATAAGTACATATTTAGATACATACATATATTAGTCCGTACATGACAGCAAGAGTACCAGCAGTGAATATCATCTTTGACCGACAGTTAATACTATCAGAAACAAATGGAACAAATAAAAACAGAAATCAACCAATGAACCCCAACAATAAGATGCACACCCCCTACCTTGTTCTGCATCAAAAAGAGAAATTGGAGCGCTTGTACCTGTTACTTTTCTAAGCCGAAGACCAGAAGGCATATAATGGAACTCAGCATGTAAAAGGATGAGAGCTGTCAGTAAGAATAGCAATAGTTTTCCTGATGACATGTCTATTGAAGACAGAAACAAATATTTCACTCATTTGCTTGTTTCATATTCTTCATCTGTGGAAGGTGGGAATGCAGGGAGAAGTTGGGAGAAACAAATTAACACCTGCTGAAACAAACTATCTGGTTAATGCTGCAAATGTTTACAAAGGTTTTGCATAAATTTGCTATTTGAGACCCAAGCTACCCAAGTGAGGACATTTTCTGGATAGTCATTTCCTTGTTTTTTTAACCCCACTGTAGCTTCTGTTTTTCCAGTGAAAACATCCTAAGTAATTCAAAAATGTTCAGAAAATAAAATCAAAAAATATAAACCAAACCTACCATTCTACTGTCAAAACTCCATGTGACTACATGTTTGGTCTGAGTGCAAAACATCACGTTTTCTGTCTAACCTAATTTAGTTTGTAACATGTCATTCATTAGCACCTTGTCCCAAAACTAACTCATTCCTGCCAACTGCTTTGTCCTGTTATCCGTGCCGCAGCAGCAGATAAAGAGAGAAGGTTGAGGGAGCGAAGAGAAAACACAAGCAGCAGATTTCAGGCATTCTACAACGCATTAGGTCATGAGAATTGGAACTTGTGCTGTTTAAATGATGAAATGGCTCACCAAAGGGACCTCGGCTGAGGTCTGCATGATTGGTCACCCAGAGGTCATTTCCATTCAGGGCAAGAATGATAAATTCGCTCAACTCGGCACAGTTATTACATTACTTTGTGTGTTTTTCCTAAACTCTCCAATGAATGAAGCTGTTCCTGATGGGTTATTAGGAACTGAAAATGAGCTTGGTCTTGGTGTGGGAATTTCTACACGACAGACACAACGAGAGCGACGAGGGCCAAAGAACAGAGAGGTCGGATCCAGACATCAGAGCTATTTTTGTAAGTAGAAATTCAGAAGTGGTCCTGTTACCCTGGAGGCGGCTTGTGTTTTCCATATAGCTCAGCGACTTGGAAGGTCTCAGAAGGGGCAGTTTCACATTGAGACCCTCTCTCCCTCTCTGCTCGACACTCCTGAGCCCCCTCCTCTTCCTCCTGCTATCCTCCCATCGTGCACCACTCACCCCCCCAGCAGGAAAACGCTCGTGGCCTGCAGTGGAGACAGCCTGACTGCGCAGGCAGCCCGGCAGATGCACTGGAGATAAGTTTGTGTGCGTAAGCTGGGCCGCGACCCTCGGCGGCAGGACATTGACCAGATCCTGTCAGTGAGAGGGCAAGAGCCAGCCCAGCACCTCCTCTGCTCATTTACTTCAGTGCTGCCAGTCTCCACCCCCTCCATCCTTCTTTCTGGTTTCCCTTGTTGGGACACAAGGGAAGACTAGCTCCCCCAGTTGAGGGTGTCCCACCAGCACACTTAAAGCCAGTCAAAACTTAATCAGAAAACACAATAGGTCCCAAAGATCACTTCCCCTGTCCCACGAAGGGAGAATGGATCGGACTGTGTGACAGAGACGCCAAACTCTTACGAAAACACCATCCTTCATGCCACATCAGCACTTTTAGGTTTCTTTTGTCCCTGGAATGGTTTAAGAGGAAACTCCTCGACTGGAAATGTGAATGATTTGTCATGTCAAAGTGTAGCTGGTGCCATGCAACATTAAATGTGGGAGAAAGCTGCACGAGTTCGTGCATCTTCAGACATTTTTTTTTTGTCTAACAACTTAGAATAGACTTAGTCAATCAGTAAAAAGCTGACATAAAACATAAAATAAAATCATAAAACACAGAAGCACAGTCTGTCCAAATGCTTGAATTATAGTTGGTTGGGTCTATTTAAATCCACAGAGTACTGCTAGTCCTTCCACATCCCTACTAGTTCCAATAACTTCCTGGCTCCATTTAAATGCCTTGCCCCCTAGGACCATGGGCAGAGATGAAAGAACTGGCACAACTTAAAATACCATGTAAGAGTATTGACAATTTGGCTGCTTTGAAGTACAGATAATTGAGCTTTTGTTGGTTTTTATCTCCTCTGGAGACTATTTTTAACCCTGTGTGCACTGGCCAGCTTCATTTAGAGTTTACCTTAAAAACAAGTGGTTAGGCCGTAGCTAGATATATTTGCAAACAACAATACTGTAAATCAGTTCATTTCAGTTTATTTATAGAGCACCAATTCACAACAGATGTTATCTCAATGAGCTCTACAGTTCAAACAGGTTCAGATCATATCCAGATACAGAACCTAGTTCAGTTTCAGTTTCAGTTTAACTCAGTCAAGTTCTTTTCAGCACAATGTACTCTTAGAGTGTAATTTAATCCGACCAATTCCTGTGTATATGATTCAATTCAGTGCTGGTATTGGTAAAATACAGTTAGATTAGGTTAATCTTATAATCTCTGCATATAAAGAACATCCATTTATTAATGTTTATGCAATCCCCCAACCTGAACAAGTATGTAGGGGTAGTAGAATGAGCCCCCAAGAGAACAAGGTTCAGTATTAAGTAAAAAACAAAACACGGAAGCACAGAGCCAGAAGTACTTTGTATGGGAAATAAAAATAATGAGTAAAAAGAGTTACTAGCACCAAAAGCTTTGTGACTGGCTCAATCCAGTAAAGAAATAGATGGGCATCGAGTGAGGAGAGAGCTTTATGGGGAAGAAAAGCTAAAAGTACACAACATCAATGGCAACAATGGCTCTCGTCAACTTTGTTCAGGAAAGAAAACACGAGTCAAACAGGTTCAGTTCATTTCTAGTTAAATAGAATCCAGTTCTGTTCAAGACTGACCTGAACTAACCACAGAAGCACTGAGTAGGAGCACTGTCTACGTTAAAGATAAACAAAGAGAGGACACAATTTATGGCAGCAATCTCTTGTTTAATCACTCCACCCATGAAAGACACACGGTTGAACACCAAATTACCCAGCCTGGGGTACTTTCTTTGTACCCCAGGAAAGTAAAGATAAGTAAAGAGGGTACAAATAGTTTATGACAGCAGTAGCTTGGTTAATGACTGTTCAGGAACAAGACCATTAAACACAGAGTGACGGAGCCAGCAGAACTTTCTACACCAAATATAACTGAAGGGAGCACACATGTATCATAACATTAGCTTTATCCTTTCTGTGACACAAACAGGAAAAACTAAGTAAATAATCACTGTTACACATGCAAACAATCATTTGACAGTTCTTAGAAAATTGAATGAATTAATTAGAAAACTCGTTTGGGAAGGAGAGAGGCTCCTTGTGTTTCAAAATAACATTTTGGCAACTTTTTTTCCAAATCTTTGAATTTAGTTTTGCTCAGAGATATTTTAATTAATGATTTAGTGCAAGAATGCCCAAGTGCAGTCCAAGCTATCTAATATCCTGCAACATTTTGGTATAAGTAGTAAATGGTTTGTGCTTGTGTAGTGCATTCTCAAGTCCAAAGCACTCTACACTACATCCAGTCAATCATCCATTCATGCACACACTCACACGCTGATGGTGGCAAGCTACTGGACAGTAGCCACAGCTGCTCTGGGACAGTCTGACAGAGGCAAGTATGTAATGCAGCGGCACCACTGGGCCCTCTGACCACCACCAGCAGGCAAGACGAGTGAAGTGTTTCACTTACCACAACATCTGAGTCAAATGGCTAAAAATCTGATTATGTGGGACATCTGAAGTAAGTATTTGTGTGTGGGAAAAAACACAACCATGTGTGCCATCTGTGCCATGCCAACAGAGAGGTATCATGAAGCATTCCATGCATGGTGTTGCTTCTCATCCAAGGAAAATCACATTTCTACTTGAGTACACATGTATGAGTAAAGTAAGGTATAGAAACGTCCTCCGTCAACAACTTCAACCAACAATCCATGCACAATATAGTGAGGACTGCAAAAGACAAAGGGTCAAAAGGTAACATTTGCTTAAATATGATGTATTTTTCAATAAAGGGCTTCAGAATGGCAGAGAATCACTTTATCATCTAAAAATGTGACTGACAATAATTTTGAGCATGTTATGGATTACTTTAACTTGCTGGACCATCCACATGATCACGAACAGCTTATGTCGAATGTGCAAAATGTTCTGGAAGGACTTTCATTAATTTGTTACCAAAATGTTGTTATTGGGCTAAATATAAATGCACATCACACATTGCAGATTGTTTTTTTGTGGTACATTTCCCTAGCTATGTATCATTTTCATTTCACTCCATAATAACATGCTACTTTGTGTTGGTTACTAAAATTGATATAGATGATTTTTTTTTATGCATTAGCAGATTTTGTATTCTCACAACCAGTAATGGAAGTAGAAAGGATTTTAGTAGAACAGTTAGCTGCCAGGTCACACAGAAAACTGTGAACATTTTTGCCTGAGAGAACCTACTACATTCCCAGGATGTCCCAGAATTTGGCAGATTTTATGAAAAACATGGATGGAAAATCTCAGCAAGAAATCTTAAAAGAGTATTGTGGACTTTTGCATTTTCATGCAGCCCCTCCCGGAGAATTTCAGCATGCACATCAGTGCATGCACATCAGCATGCACTGATGTGCATGAGGAGAAAAGTCCCACAAGAAAAATAAATTCTCAGTTAATGTTGCATAACCATTTCTTATTTCAAAAAGCCTCCTAGTCCATCTTATGTTTTGTTGCTTCAAAAAAGGCCACAACTTTGCAACTAAAATACGTGAAGTTCTCAGTGACAAAACCAGCAGGGGAAAAACTGTTAACACAATGACAGGTCAAAATGCAACAGGGGAAGTAAAGTCTTTCCAGCTTTCCGAGTGATAACAAAAGGAGAAAAGACAGCTTGTAAAAGACTCACAGCTGTGTGTTCACCTCTTCACTGCTGATGCAGATGTTTTCCTAACCGAAAATTACTCATTAGTGCTGTATGTTGCATTGTCACTGGAAATATGCACTACCACAGCTGGAATCCTGCTATGATCAAGCAGATGGAGAAAAATCAATGGAGGAATTTACTTCAGTTTGAACAGAAGTCATTTTTACCTCACAGAGAAGTAAATGAGATTTTTTTTTGTGGTAGATAAACACAAAGTCATTTTATAATTTGTGATGGATTATAAAATGTGTGGTGTGTATTTGTATTTAGCCTATTTTTCTCAAATACTTAATACTCTAATAAAATCCATGCAACCTGTTTTCAAGAATCTTCTAACTAGTGAATAGAAGTGACCTGTGCCTGATGTTATTACAGCATAAAAGGAGGTGTTCTGTGAAAAACATGCATCATCATTAAGACCAAGAAATACAGCAAAACATGTCAGAGATGGAGACAGAGCAAACAAGTGGAAAAATGTTGTCATGCTCAGTCACAACCAAAATTGAACTTTCTTCACTACTTGCAAAATGAGATGCGTGCCAAAAATCTCACAAAACATATCACCCTAAAAAACACCCCTGCCATAAAAACATGATGTTGGCAGCAACTTTCCTTCGGTAGAGACATGGATGCTGGTCACAGATGATGAGAAGATAAATAACGCTACCATAATTACATGGAAATTCTGGAAAGACTCTAGACTTTCTAGACTATGTAGGAAGATGTTTATCTTCCTGCATAGTGACTGCGGTCTTACAACTAGACCTATAAGTTGTTTGAATCAAAGTAAATCCATATGTTGTAATAGATCAGAAGAAGTCCACACCTAAATCTAGTTGAAAATCTCCTTTGAGACTTGAAAACTGGTGTCGCCAAACACTCTCCTCCAATCTGGAAAATCTCAAAGTATTCTGTAAAGACAAATGGGCAAACTTTTAGTCTCCAACTGTAACTGGAATGAGGAAGTGCAAAGTAGTAACTCAGAAGGATTAAATAAAAATACTTATTGCTTCAGAAGGCTTAAATAAAAATACGTATTGCTTGCACACACTTTTAGTTGTTTGTTTTTGTTTTGTGTTTTTCTTCTAGGCCATTTCTCATTTTCATTTCACATGTTAATGCGATAATGATGTGCTCTTTTGTGTTGGTCTAGCAAATAAAATCATTGAAGACACTGAGTCTGGTGAAAAGTGAAAATGTTCGACCTATTAATTACAATCCTATGATGGCTGACTTTTATTATTGTTTATCTGGCTCTGAATTGTATCTAAGTCTGTCATAACTCCAAAATGAATGTCACTGCTGATATAAATTAAGTCATTCTAATGCGTTGTATCAAAGGTGTGCGTATTTTTCATTCAGAGGAAACAACAGAGAAGAATTTATTTGCCTGATTTCAACAGGAAGAACATTGAGTTAGCTTGTTGTATAGTTTACTGGAAGTGATGCAAGTTCAAACTGCTGGGAATCGTAGCCCATCACTAGAATACATCTCTTTCCAGACAAGCTACTCCTCCACATGGAGCAATAAGAAACTGAACCCAACTCCTCATAGCTGGGAGGTTAAACCTAGTTTGTCATCAGATTCCAGAGGGAGGGGCCATGGATGAAGGAGTTGAGTAAAGAGCAACCTGGTCTGCTCACTGATTTGCTATGACTCCTACTGAAACCTCATCATCGAAATTCATAAACAATTCACCTTAAAGTCCATATTTGATTTAGCGGTTCTTCTATTATTGTCTTGGTGCTGCTTATTTTACAAGATGTTAACTGTTCATAAACAAGTTAAGATTTCTGTAGAATGCAAACAACATAGAAGAAAGATGAAAACAAGCTATCCAGTTCAAATCTTTTGTTTCGTTTATTATTTTATGGTTTTTATAGCAGTTTGAATATAACACACTGTCAAGTTTTGTGTGCTAATTCATGAATTAAGAGTTTGATGTAAATTGGTTGAATACATTCTACCAAATGAAATACCTTGATATTTCACTTTCTGGTCAAATCAGCAGTAGGTCTGTTTTGTTTTTAAAGTTTGTCAAAAATTCCTGTCCACTGAGTATTTGAACATTTTATCACATTCCAACCACAAACTTTGTGGTTCACCTTCCAGCAGGACAAGCACCCCACAGAAATTTATGGCTTTCTTTAGACCAATTAAATTATTGTTGCTACTTTTCTTCAAAGACCAAATTTCTGAAGTGCATAACCAGTAACTGAGATAAAATTACATGCAGTAAAAACTTACTGCATGTAAGTTTTTACTTACATGCAGTAAGTAAAAATGAATTGCCTTGTGGAGGCAATTCATTTTAAATTGCAAAACGGGTGAAACATTCCATCACCATTGATGATAATTGATAATATTGTGATGATATTGTACAAATATTTGTGAAGCTAACTGCTGCATGGTATAAACATTATCTGCCAAGACATAATTAAAATTAGAGTTATTTGGCAAACTAATTTCTTTTTCATCATATTAAATATGCTGAGAGTTACACTAGCTCTTAAGGTGTACACAGATTTTTTAAATATTGTTTTTAATAAAAAAAAAATCCTTTCAAAAATAACTTTTACACATTACATATCAAATATCCTGTACAGTTCAAGTGAAAAACAAGCTTGGTACAATTTTTTTTTAAAAAGCATAAAAACTACAACAATCCACTTTCTTAAGTGTGTACAAGTTTGAGCCAGTACTTTAAAGAAGGACATTTTTTCTTTAGCTTTAGTTCAAGCTTTCAGTCTTCTTAGGGTTCACATCTGCCATCATTTGTATTGAACATGATGTACCATAAGTAAAGTTAATCTGTTCTAATTTAATTTTCCTGACATTAGTAATTGGAGATTACAAATACAGTATGGAAATTGGAATTTACTCTAAAACTGATGAAAAACTGTGACTAAAACTGATCAGAAAGGCTGTCAAGAGACCAATAGTAACCCTAGTGGAGCTGCAAGAATTTCCAACAATTAGTGGTTGAGTTCTGCATGTGACATCTGCCTCCTATATTCCCCATGCTTCAGGACTAAGGATATGGGTTGCAGAACAAATTTGAGCCAGTTTCAAATATTAAGTTTGGCGCAAAACAACGTAGCAAATCGCAAAAAGAACATTATACTCACGATGACATATGGTGGTGGCAAATTGGCCTGGTGCTGACTTTCTTCAGGTGAAAAGGTGAATTAAGTTAGGGATATTTCTAAATATCAGAAAGTTTTGGTTCAAAACCTTCAAGCATCTACTTGGAAACTGAAGACAAAGAGGGCAGCATGAGCACCCCCCGTGGGACTAGTGGTTCATCCTCCCCCAACTGCTGCCCCCTACAAGATGTCGCCCATATCAAAAACCGCCACTGTACCTGGATTCTTATTTTAACAGTGCTGTGTACACTTTTGGGAATCACTATATCTACTGTAGGTAGCTATTTACTGTTCATAACATTTTAAAGAACCCAGACTATATTGTCTAAGTTTCACTTTCATATAACAATGATTTCATTGTTTGTGAAAATAAATGAAAATCACTAAGCTCACAAAAGTAAGTTTTTCCCACTGAGTGATCTAGTATTTTTAGGAGTTTTTATATGAACTGATGCAAGCTAGTATTAAAACCACACCTCTAGATATGAGGTCACTGTTCAGATCACATCCATGCTGCTGCACACCCACACTCTCAGTCTCTGACTGAATAGGAAGGGAAACGATCAAGAGTGACTCAGACAAGCCCAATGTTTACATTCATCCATTATGTGAAAAACATTAAAATTCATTGTGAATGTTGTCAAGTGGACTGGTGAAGCAGCTTCCTGGCGCCTCCCTAATCACCGTTGTGTGTCAAACAAGCTGTTAATTGGTTATTTTGGCTGTGGTTCAATACATTGTCTGGTAGATCACATTGTTTTAAAAAGACTAAAGCACAATTTTGTGTCCATTAGACTGTTAAAAGTTGAGTTAATCCCACAAGCTGAGGATGAAAATGTACCTGCAAGGAAAAACCAAACAGTGACTGGGCGAGCATGTAATGTATGCATCAGCTCAAACCATGACCGGCTCAGCAGTTGTTCAAGTCTATAAACAGTTTGTTAGCAGTAAATGTAAAGTTGTGTGCACTCCCTTTTCTCTTCTCATGAATTTCCTGTCTCATTGCTCAGCATGTGAGAGATTGTGATCCAAAGCAAATATTGTTATAACATGATTCAACCTCAAAAATCCACTGGTGACATAGTGACTAACATACAACAGAGTTTCATTATCCCAAGGCTTCTGTCAGCCATGACAACGGCATGATGTGTTTCTCTGTATCGACACGTTGACCAAATCAAGGCTGACCAGTACACTGAAAATAATAAATGGGATTTTTCCTTTTGTTTAGTGAATTGACTGAGAAGTTGAGATATATGGAAATAATTTGACTTTGTTTCTGGTTTCCTTTTGTGGGTTATAAAATGGATTCAGCAGGTGTTTGTACATTACACCAGCCCAAGAAGAATCATCTAGTCTCCTTTTTCTTATTGCAATCGCTACAGTGCAGAGAAAGCATCTGCCCTCCTGCAGATTTTTTTATTTATGCTTCAACTTTGTAGAACTTGATATTTGAACAATAGATGCTGTTCTCTTGGTAAAAGAGGGTTGTAGAAGGTGTTAACACCAAGGGTGAAAATAATTGCGAAATAATTAAAACAAGTATTTCTTTGAACATTGGAATTTTTTTACCAAATAAAATATATCCATATGAAATTATTCTTACTACAATTAAATATTAATTTATTTTGAGGCCATTCTCCACACTCGAGGAGCAAATAATACTGGATATAATATATGATTTCCACTTATTAACTCAGCATTAATTAAAACAATAATTTATATATCACAGATTTTTCTCACGTGTTTTTTTTTTCCCCTTAACACAGTAAATTTCCTCTGTATTATAAAAACTGAATGCAGTATTACTTCTCATAATATGCTGCTATGAGGATTTCTCCCATGAATTGAACAAATCTGAATTTGAGGTGGTTTGCAGGGCAAAAAAAGCGCTGATTACAGAGACGATGAATTTAATTTAATCAGTCCCTCTTTGGGGACTTCGCTCTGTATGTCTCTCTCTTCAGTGTGTGTTGCAGATGACTTCCTGTAACATGATATCGACTGTTTTCTCTCTGCCGACACAAAAATTAATTGTGGGTTTTCAGAGTCTTTGCCATGCCATCATTCTCACTCTTCAAACACAATTAGCACACCAATGACCCGGTTCTTCAGGGGGTGTCATGTTACAATTAACTTGTCATTCTGTTGCACTCTGCTCGCCAATCAAGGAAAATATGTTTTCTGCTCTTAAGAGGTCATCTTTCAGCACTGGCAAGCTTTAGCTCACTAAAAGACTGAATTAATTTTGCTAAGATGTTGGGTTATGTCCCAGATTAACAAGATAAATTATCTTTTTTTTCTAAACTCTTCTGAGACTGGGAGAGGAACATTAGTGTGACCGATGTGGCATTATATGCTGTTTTTATGGATGAATTAAGCCAAGTTTAACTGGAATACATCTTTGTTTTATTGTTCAGTAAAATATAACCATAAATGGTCGATAGGCTCAATCTATTTAAAGCTAGGTGGTGACTGCTCCAAGAACTGAACTTTATTTAATTTTTGTGATTTACAAGCACAGGGCAATTCATTTTGCATCATTGAGCATATGATCTTGAAAGGCACTTAGTATAATAATTTGTTGCCAAAAAGTAACATTTTCTTTTTGATCTTAGTTTGAAATGTCCAACAAAATAATTCACAATTCTTTAAGCTTTTCAAGTTAGGTCATATTATAGCTACAAATTTAAATGTACTTTATTGAGATCTTATGTGAGAGAGTAACACAAAATACAGCATATATGGAAAGTGGAAGGACAATATGGTATGATTTGGCATGCATTTATCTTCAACAAACACAATAAAGGAGGTGAATACAAATACATTTCATAATTTTTTTATGTTATTTTTGAAAAAAAAACACATTTTGCTTCACATTGCTTGTTGTGGTTGTAATGTGAAAAAAGGTGAAAAGCTTCAAGCGGTACGAATACTTATGAAAGCCCTGTTCATTCATGTGTAAGATATTTAAAAAATTCGAGGTCCAAAACAAACACAACCAGAAAACAAAGAGGAGATTTCCAGACCTGGCGGCCTCCAGCTCCTCGACATCCACATCCGCTGACTAAACCTGGAGCAGGTAAAATATTGTTCTCTGCTGTTTACCTCAAACACTGCCTTCTTTTTAATCTCTAATCCCTCATTCTGCCTCAGACAACAAATGCCAGAGGATCCATTGTATGGAATTCCATGTGGCTCTCTCAAGGTGTGTGATTAACCCCTACTGTACATAAGAG
Organism: Girardinus metallicus; assembly: GCA_903067095.1. NCBI lineage: Eukaryota > Metazoa > Chordata > Actinopteri > Cyprinodontiformes > Poeciliidae > Girardinus > Girardinus metallicus. Next base: position 33,217 of record CAEGAE010072649.1, read on the forward strand.
CAAACAGTTCTTCAAAGGGCAGCCACAGGGGGTGTCTACAGGTGACGGGTCAGAGGGAGGTGAGGGGGTCGGTCACCGGCTGCAGCACAGAACAGCAGGTCTGGGCAGGGAAAGAGAAAATCAAAGAGAGCTGAGCTGGCAAATAATTTCTTAATTCTGGTAGGTTCTTCTCACATTTTTCAAATTTTAATTGCTGCCAAAGTATTACTTAATGTGGAGTTTTCAGGAGTTATTTGTGGGGGAGGCTGTTTTGAGAAGAGAATGCAACTTTCTAATGTGCAAGTTGTTACAACATGTAATTATATTTATTAGAGGCATTCTGACAACATCCAGGACATTTGCATGTTTGATACGAGCGGTAAATATACAAAAGATCAATATTAAATGTCTTTTTTGAATATTTCTCATGATTCTTGTCAGAAATTTCCCCTCACCAATCTGCTAGTAAGTTTTTTAATTTAGACCGCCATCTGGCTCAAATACCAGGTCGAAGTCTCATTGTATGGGTAAAAAAATGTGGCGGTTCTACAATAAAGCTCCCGATAAGGTGATATTCACAAAACATGAAACATTTGTTGATCCAAAGCAATGAACTCAAAGAAAACCTGAAGCTTAAAACCAAATATGGACATTTCAGTTTGACTCAGCAGGAAAAGCACAGTTAGATTTGTTCATTTTAATGATGATTCGCTTCCTATTAATGTCCCTGTAAGAAAAAAAGGGCATAAATACACATCTCTTTATGAAACACAGCTATGCATTTTCTCTAAAGCTAAGATAGTGGAAAAATAGTCTTTTATCTGTTTCAACATGATAAATCTTGTAGACTAAAGCTACATGGAGTCATAATATTTAAGCTACATTACTGGGCATTGGCTGTTTAAACCTGCTGTCCCGAGGTCTACTGCTTGACAGACACACTGCTCAAAGCAAGCCACTAAAGCATCATTATATTATTCGTATTAATGGATGGAGCTTGACTACCCATGCTTTTTGTGACATTAAATATTTTGCAACACCTAGTTTCTTTGTAAAACTGGGAAGTGTACTGTTTAAAACTACAGGTGCAGTACGATGGACATAAAAATCTTGGCACACTTTGTTGAAGGCATCTGATCCTTATTGAGAAGCAAGTGGGATTTTTATTTCCAAGTCAGGTCAGGTTGTGTAATGATGCTTCCCTTCATAAACAGTAAGAAAAGTAAGAACAAACACACACAAACACTCTCACTCCTCGTCCCACCAACAGAGTTTGCCACCAGACCACACAAACTGTATTTACCACTCACATATCTTGGCCTAAACACTGCCACCATTAATTGAGCTCATGCTCTCTGTGTGTGAGTGTGTGTGTGCGTGCGCGTGCGTGTGTATATGTTAGCTTATGTTGTTGGTGTGGGGTTTTAGAAGTCCTCCCTCCCCCAATCTCCTTCTTGTGCACTAATTGAGTGATTCAGAACAGGACTCAGACTTGCTGCCCCTTCTCTATCAGACTGGGATATTATCGCAGTGCCTGTCAGACAAGAGTCCCGAGCAGCTTAGGAGGAATGTGGTCTGAATCTCTGGGCCAGCAACAGAATCACTCCTTGAGCTGCAGATCCTCAGTCCACCACCCTCCACCCTTATTCCCCCACAAACCACGTCAGGCCAATCAGTCAACAGGACCCCAGGGGCCATTTTCAAAAACAATCACTCTCTTTAAGTAGTCAAGAGGTGCCAGGGCTAATTATAAACAAACTATTGATGCTGCAGCAAAGGACTGTGCAGGGCTTTGCCAGTGTAGTAAATGTTTGTGCACGAGAGCGTGTGTTTGTGTGTGATATGGTGTCATAGGGTCACACTAAGTTTCTGCTTGACAGAACGTCCAATTGGCCGTGTAACAGACCTCACCCGAAGTTAATACAGCATAAACACCTTAAGACAAGTGCCTGTGTTCCCCCGACTAAAAAAGAGAGAAAAAAAAAATGTTTGGTGTTAAATCCTGATCATGGTGTGCTGTATTGATTTATCAAAAACAGATTTTTTTCTATTACCTTTAATTCAACATATTTTCATGCAAGTGTTTTTATTATGCAAAACCTACTTAAGAAATCAGGAAGATGCTGCATTTTAGTTGTTAAAAGGTCACAGGAATGAAGTTGGAAGAAATTACAAATACAAGCAACTTTGTGATTAGAAAGCAGGAACAGAGGCTGATTGTAGTTCCTGGAGTTTTTCTAAGCTGCTACTTTAGAGTGGGGCTTTTCAGCATGAGAGGAACCATCTGTGATGTAACAGATAATGTAAGTACACAATGACGTCATCAGGAAGTATGGCAGCACTTCCCTGCAATAGATGAACAAGTGTCGTCTTTCTTTAAAATGGGATAAATACAGACATTTCTGCACTGAAGTTGCATGTTTGAGGTTATTCTCTATTTGGCAGACCTGTTTGCACCCAAGTTTAAATTTTCTAGATGATGTGATGAGATGGTGCTTGTGTGTTTACGCTTAATGTGTCACGATGGGTTGTTTTCAAGTAGGTCCCAAACACAGAAATGGCAGAAATGGAGAGTGTGATGATGAATATTTTGATGAAAACCTTACAAAAAAATAACTGGGAGCCAAAGCAGAACAAAAACCATAGGAACAAGGGTCAAAAGAGAAGAAATAGGATTAACAGGATTAGACAGGAGGAACCAGCAAATAGGAACTGAGAATGAGCTGTATATATACACTTGGGATGTTGATTACTGCACAAAAAACAGATGATTGATTAGGCACAGGCTGTAGGTGTGAGGGGAAAGAGTAGAAGGCAGGCTGAGGAAAGAGCAAGAGAGAAAGTGCCATGGGGGTGAGGGAGAGTACACAGGGGACTAGAAAATAAATCTAACACTAAAGAAAACTAGACCTAAGAAACATGATTAAACTAGAGTAACAAAGAATAACTAGACAAAACAAATAAACATCTTAAACTAAGGAAGGACTGAATAAAAGTAAAACAGGGACAAGACTGAAGGATATTCCTTCCAAACATTAAGATTTTTTTCTCTGAATTTGGCTTTTTCTTGTCCTCACTCAGAGGTCTTTCAGCCCATATTGCCACAAGGCATGTAGATAGATTGGATTGTTTGGGATGCGGTAGTGGAGACTAAAACCATGCATAAGCATCGGCTTATGGAGCATTTGGCTACTATGGAGACTGAATGCAAGCTATATATATATATATATATACATATATGTATATATGTATATATATATATATGAATACATAGAAAAGGATAAAAAAAATACAATAAATATTTAGAACAAAGATGTTTTCTGTGATCCAAGTTCATTATCAGAGTCGAAAACATTATTCAGCAAAAGAGAAATTATATATACCATAAATCTACAGGCTGCATTTCATCATATTTATCAAAAACATTCTGCAAAGATGTAAAAAAATCAGTTTCAAAAGCTATTCATATGATTATTCCAATGTGAAACAGAAAGAATTTCAGTCTTAAGTGTCTGAGCTTTCCACTTTAAAATAATGTACTTGAGTCTGAGTCATGCATGTTTCTCCTCTTTGCCGTGTGACAGAGACAGAGAGCTGAGTGACAGACACTCTACAGAGCCAAAGAGTTTCATCCTCCTCCGGTTAAAACAACAGCCGCTTCTGAGGAGCTATCGCTGTGATGCACGGTCTGATCCAAGAGAACTATATTTATTTTGGTATGGGCTGCATTTCTTTCCTTTAATAAATGAATTAAGAAAACACGGGGCCTAACGCAGGGATGTGGAGATGTGTGGGAGAGGGCTGCTCAGACAGTCTCACTGAAAATGGGTAAGGAATGGTGCTGGGGAGTTGTATGCAAGGACAGGAGCATACCCCTAAAGTCTTTCATCCACTCATCCTTTCATTTTTGGACCTGAGAGCCTCTGTCTCTCTTATTTTCAGTTCCCTGCCCGAGAGAGAGAGCAAGCTTGCTGTTGGAGATGGAGGTCGGTTTCTTGTTGCTAAGAAAAGAGTATCACTCAGATTCTGAACTGGACTTAACAAATCTGCCTGAATTTACTGTCTGTGTCTATGGAATTTGTTGAAGTTTTCAGCCTTCCAGCTGAAGACGTCACAAACAGCTCTCTCCCCTGTACACCCTGTAAGTGAACACCTCCTGCAGAAGGGTTAAATAAATGTTAGTGAAGTGATAACCAGCCTGTTTATGAAGGGGCCACCAGCAGCACAGCAAGCTGGCCTGTTTGGGTTTCCTCTTTGATGATATTGTACCATCAGCCCAACTGATCAGGCATGCGCTTCTTTCCATCAGTTTGTTTGTGAACTAGATGTTTAAATGAAGCTATTGTGGTTAGCTCTTGGTTTTCAATTTTGCAGATTCAGAAAGTGTGAAAAATATTTAGACTACAGCAAAATGTGTTATTGCCTTGCTTCCAAGTAGCCACATTGTACATGTTTGAAGCCTTCTGAAGGTTAAACTTTTTTTTTTATAGTTCACCAACCATGATAACATATTGTGTAGTTTTAGCTTAAAATGAGAAATGTAGGAAATGACAATAAGTGTTAAGCAACAAAAGAAAACATTATATCTCATTTATAAAGTGAAAGTCTGCACATCCCTTTAAAATGTAAGATTTTTGTGATGAATATACATGGCATTTATAAGAGGATAAAAACTTTGCTATCTATAATAGGTAGAAAATATGAACCAGCTTCTTGTTTCTCGATCATTCATGAAATAACAAGATAGAATATCTGGGCAGCAGTGACTGTATTCTCCATGTGACAACAGTTTCCTGCATCTCCATTTTAAAATGAAGGCCTGTAAAGGTCTGATGAGAATAAACCTTAACTTTGGACTATAATTCCAAAACATATCTTTGGCATAAAATCAATGCAGTAGATCATCAAAAAAAAACAAACAAACAAAAAATATACCCTTAGCAAAATATGGTGGCAGCAGAATTATGGTCTGGGGTTACCTTTCTTCAGATGGAACTGGACATTATATCAAGGGGCATAAAATCATGAACATCTCTAAATATTTATCAGTTTGGACCAAAAACCTTCAGCCATATGTGAAAAAGCTGACAATAAATAGAGGTGTTATTTTTCAATTGATGTATATAGACAAAATAATGGGTTCACCTGGAGAAATGTTTAAGTCTTAAAGTGGCCTAGCCAAAGTTCAGAATTAAAATGAAGATTTAACCTGATCAAACTAGGTTTATTTAAACAGGATTTAACTGAGATTCAATAACTAAAATAGTAATTTACTTTTATAAAGTTCGAAAATGTCTGTGGCTGCTTTTGTTATAGATAAATATTTTTTTTGTACCATTTCAATAAGCAGAAGTGTTTTGTTGGTTGTTGACACGTAGAATGCCATGTGTTTGCAAATGACCTGCATGAAACAATTCCTTTGCTTTTTCTTTCCATTGTTTGTCCTACAGATAGTAGGATGGACTATTTACAAGCCCAAATGCAAAAGCATTGTGTTTATCTGTACCAAAGAGAGTACTATTTTCTTTTTTGTCCATTGAGGTGTATAACCATCCAATCCTCTTCTCGAGCTCCTCTGCTAGACACCATAGCTTCTGGACTTCTATCCTCATTTGTGTGCTGCCTTTGGGTTGCCCTCCAGAACCTTTTTGTCACTCCGTATTGTCCTCAGAACACCCTTTAGAGCATCCTCTTCGCATCCAGCAACCTCTAGCTGGCCTTTTTGAGACTTCTTGTTGGATCTGAGGAAGTCCAGGTCGCCCTCTCTGACATCCTCCATGGCTTCAGTGGACGTCAAGCCTTAGTTGAACTTCTTTATCTACCTTTAAACCACCCAGAGCTTTGATGTTGGATCTGGAAACCTTTGGCTGACCCACTGGGCGTTAAGACCCATTAGACTCTCACAACCCACTTGGTGCCCTCCTGAACTCTGGTGTTGCAAGCGCCTAGGCCATTCAGTTTTGGGTTGTTTTGTTGCAGTCTCTTCATCTGGGCCTTTTTCTCCTGTTTTGTTTTATAACCTTTTCTTGTGGCATCCAGAAGCATCCCTTGAGGAGTTGTTATGGTCTGTGGAGCTTTGGTTTTATTACTAAATGTTTGTCTTTATTAAATTACTGTTATTGTGATTCCAACTGCCTCCAGGCTACATTTGGGTAATCGACCACCTCAAAATATGATATGAGAACTGCCAAGTAAATCATTAATCAGAGACTGGTTGCTCTGAGTATAAATTAACAAAAATAAAAATGTTATCGCGTTCCTCAGTCTTAAGAATGGCAGGAATTTGACCACTTGGATGAGAATTATGACAGAAAGTAGTAACTCTGTAATGCAATTAAGAAGTAGTAACAAAAACATTCAAAACTTAACTTTGTCAAGTAGAGGGTTTGTTTTACCTGCTTTCTGGAAACAGTGTTAAATAGTTTTGGTCAAGGAGTTCAGGAAACTACGGAACATAACAACAGACAGCATATGTCAGATACGGAACTTGAAAGAATTGGTTATTTCTCATCCTGATCTCCTAATTCTATATGTTTTTCTTTCCAAACAGATACAACTCATACTGTAGACACAACCCTTCCTTTACGTCTGCATACTCTTCTTCTTCTTCACTTTCTCCTCCTTTTTCCTGTTTCTTAGTGAAAACACAGAGGGTGAGGCCTGGAGGTGAGTTTCAGTTCAAAGTTGAAAAGGGTGTACAACTGGAAAACACTGGCAGGTATTCAGAGAGTGTGCTGCGTTTATGATAACAGTGGAGTCGACTTGGCATTCATGGACTCAGTTGTAGATTTAGTGTGACTAAAAAAAACGTTGCGGAGAGATATGAAGTCTGTCCACTGCCAGAATCAGTTTGCAAGCTTTCGTGGAGGCTCTTGTTGTCACTTTGCATGATAAATTGCTCATTATCCAGCAAAGATGCACTGAAAAACTTAACAGTGACATGGACAGTACCCTGCCAAAATCTTTGTGCAGTGTAAGAGGAAAACCTGACCTCATAACTGCTCAGTGTTAAAACCGGGAGGAATTCACTGGAATTTTGTTTTCATAGATGAGGACAGGAAAGAGTAACAGTGGAGGCATAAATCAGAGATTTTTTTCCCCCCTCTTCTCAAAATGAGTGACCTCATGAGTGTAATAATAAACATCGCAGTTGGAGATTGATGTTAGATGGGCCTGACGGAGGGCACGTAGTTGCTAATCTGAACACTGGCTGTGCCTTCCTCTGGCACCGAAGCTGCCCACAATTCCCACATTATTCCCAGTTGAAGCAGGAAGAAATGACAGACCTAATTTCCCTTTGATCAAACACTGTTGCTGTGTACATTAACAGCTGATGTAATCTGTGCTTGGCACAAAATAATAGAATGTGCTGAAATTGGGGACTATTTTGAAGCATTTCCTTTGCTCGGAGAAGCAGGTCAGATTGGCCTAATTAACCGGAGGGAAAACAGGAAGTTTTAAAGTCATGTCTATAATTAATTGGTCGCCACAGCCAGAAGCGGTCTGGCTGGTCAAGGGAGCACAAAGAAGCAGGCTAATGTTGTACTCTATCCCTGGGTTTGCAGTGCAGTGTATACTATTTTCAAAGGGCAAATATTATCGTGTTCTAGAGCCAGAAAACCCAAAATGATCAAAGTATGAAAAAAAGATACTTCAATCTCGCCCGTTTTTCTTTTTAAAGCAGATTAAAAAAACACGTCTTACATAACAAGCCTTGGATTAATCCCTTATTAAGGTATTTCAATGTGTGGATGAAGATATATCATCTGAAACCAAGTAATGTATGTTATTGTTAAAAAACTGAGTGTGCACTGACTTCTCAAATTTGAATGGTGTGAAAGAGTATGTTTTTGAAGCAATGTTTTGACAGTGTAAGAGCACAATGCAAGATGGTTGCTCTTGAGTAAAACTTATGGAAACATTGATTATGAAAGAGAGATTCTCAGCTGCTTCCGTTCAGACCAGAGTGGCATTGCTGGTCAGAACTGGAACAGAAAATATAGAGAAGACAAAAGCTTGTTTCTCATAGGACGTTATATGGTCTTCATACCAAAAGTAAATAAAAATAGAAAAGAAGCCTCAGTTTTAATAAAAGAAGTGTGCTTTTTAAAATTTATGTTTAATAAAAAAATAATAATTGCATGCAGAGATCATCCCTTGTCAATAATCAATGGAAAAAATATATTTTGTCATGACAGCCATCAAACCTTTGCTATAACTGCTGACCAGATTTTTTAACTGGTAATTCAACGATTACCAGTTAAGAATCAAAATCTTTGAATCAAAATCTTTGAGGCTTGAAGCCAGCCTTGCCACCCTGATCTTTTGCAACTTTCACAGATTCCAGATCAGATTGAAGTCTGGTCTCTATCTGGGCTACTTTAAAACCTTAATATTTCATGCTAGTAAGGTGAGGTGTAGATAGAGTCGACTTTGCAAAGTGCTTATGTTTCCCAAGATAGATTGCTGATCTGTTAGATCTCCTGCTCTTAGAAAACATTTCTGCTGACTTGCACACGGGAAAATTGCCAAAGAAAAACCACTTTGCATGATGAGCCAAGATTGTAGCTAAAGACTTTTATGTTCCTTGGTAGCCACTGTGCCACACATGCTTGCCAGATCTTCACTCTTCAGACACTACAGATTTCTTGACTTTGGACATGAAAATAACTGTAACTATTGTGAGGCTTCAAGCCAAAGCACAAAGGAAAAGGAAAAGCTGCCAAAATTATGACATTTGTCATATAGAAAAGGAAATAGTTTATGGTGAGATGAGATTTACTTCTGTGTTCATAACTGAAAGTCTTGATGACTTTTTGTGTCCTTTCAGTGAAATAAACTCTGACTTTCATTGACTAACTGGAACATAAAATGTCCTTAAGAATTAAGATATTCTTCTTTTACTGTGCTATCAGGGAAACCTGGAGAACTCTCCAAACTGTGCCAAAGACCAACACACTGGTTTCCTGACTGTGTTATCAATCACTGAGGGCCTTCCTTGAGCTGTCGCGCCCCCGTGACGCGCCTATCACAACCAAGCAACCAATCCTCTGCTTCCTGTTTACATAAGCACAGTCATTCCCTGGAGTAAGTACAACTTCATATCAAATCCATTTTCAGACAACAAAATTATTTTTAAATCTTCAATCTCATTTTTGTGCATTACTTATCCTCTTAATTAAAGATCATTAACATTAGTTTTTAGGACTCTAAATACATCAATTTGACTTAGCTAAATGATTATCGCCTGGCTTACAATAAATCTAATTTTAGTAAAAACTGGTTAAAAAATTTCCAAAGGTTAAATAAAGTTAATTTAGTCAATAATAGCAGAGAGGCAACAAATGAAATCTTCTGTAATTCTCCTAAAAGCAGTGACTGTTTTGCCATGTTGTTCACTAAGTTGCCATGGGTGTTCAATGTATTGTGTCATGATTGGATTTTAGATAGGCCTCAGTTTTAAGCTGCACTCTGCCAGCATCTCATTAAAGAAACAAAGACACAATTTGCTTCATGCATGTCAAGTAAAAACAAAAAGCACCAAAAGGATAACTAGGCAGATAAAAATGAAATGCAAATGAAAATGCAAAACTTAAACAATGAATGCCGAAGTAAACACAGTGGCAAAATGGAGCTTTTCTTCCACCTGTTGTATACCAGAGTCTTTGTTAGTAGTTAAAGTAGGGTAATCTGGACATTTTTGATATTTCCATTAAAAATAAAAATATCTATTATTCTGAATTACATAGCATTACCGGCATTTCAGTTTGGAAACATATCGTTATCTACTGAAGCTTTTGGGGGGATTTTTGCCATTCTCTTGCGGTCTACATGCCTGTTTATAGAAATTTGTATTTTGGTTTAACTTTCAGCATTAGCTAATAACACATTTTGCCAAGTGTTACAACATTTGATCTTCCCAGCCAAACTAAAAAAAAAGACAAATTAGCAATCTGCAGGGATTTCAATCTGTTAGAAAAATGAAGAAAATAAACCCCTTTTTAGAGCCTGAATTTCAGTGTTCAGAACTTTACAAAAACCTGTCGCCATCACAGAAAGCAGGGCATCATTATAAAGTGCAAGAAAACATTTACATTATTTCCAACATATTTTACAAAAAAGTACATCAGACTATTAATGCATGCTGTGCATTTGCACTCGGCCCATTTTACTGATTCCTCTAAACAAAATCCAGTGCCACAAGTCACCTTCGAAGAAAACTAGGTTGGGAAATAGAATGGGTATAACTTGCACTGATGGGGAATATGGATGGCGTTAAATACAGGACACTTATGAGAAACAGCCTGTTAGATGCTGCAAAGGTCTTGAGACAAGGGAAAGGGTTTCAATATAAAATAGTACAACTACTTTAAACATGCAGCCAGAACTGCAATAGAATGGCTAAGATCAAAGGATACATGTGCTGTAATTGCTAAGACAAAGTACAGACCTAAACCTAATTAAGAATCAGTAGTTAGCCTTGAAAAATTATATTTATTTAAATGTTTCGAGCTTTAGAAAAATATCAGTCGCACCTCCAAAATTTTACAAACTCCATGCCTCATGCTGAGGAAGTCAATGTGTCTTTTCTGGACTTTTTGGAGTAGTATCTAAAAACCCTCCAAAATGCCCTGGGTTGTCTGTGCCTGCATTCAGATTTTGTTTTTTAACCCTGGAGACTTTTAGCTAAACAATATATTCCAGCCAGGAAGGCATGGTTTCTCCCTCTGTCCTCATCCAAGTCAAACACAGACATACAAACAAAAACAGAAAACATGGGCAGATCATGGGGGCATGGAAATCACCCATCTCTGACTCATTTGTTTTATTAACATCAGAACAATAATTAATCTGTTAAAGGTATGGGAGTGCATGGGGGCTGGGGGATAACTACCTATTGTCATAAAGCTTCAGCAATGCACAGCTTCCTTTTCATCTAAAAACTGAACCTGAACCCAGATTTGCCTGTTTGTCCTTTTACATCATGGTTGACTTCTGAACATATATCAGCAGTGGAGAATTTTCTCTCCCTGCTGGGACAGTGATTAGCATGTTGCTTGTTGACATATGGTTAATTGATTAAAAAGGGTCCACTGTGATTTCACTGTGTTTTGTTTTTAAAGGCTAGAGCTCTGACAGAAATACTCAGGGAAGTATTGCATTTGGCGTGGAGCTTGAGTTCCCATACACGAGAGCACTGAACTTAATTCAACACGCCTTGGACACAAGGCTGGCGGGAGAGGAGGGATAGCTGTAACCTTGCACTGAACTCCCGAAGAATCCCAGCGTACTTCTCGGATCATGACAGCAGCAAATACTTACACAAGCTGGATGATTTGCGGCCCAAGTTTCAAAGCCTACACTCCTCTTTAAAACTGGGCTTTGTAGTGAAGTAACTCTTCTATTAGTTAGTAACCATGCTCTAACCCAACAAAACTGCTGCTACATTGTGTTAAAAGGGGAAGTCATTTGAAATCCAAATAGACTCACCGTTGTTACATACATTACATACTTTGTTCCTGCAAATGCTTACTGTCATGGTACAGGTTCGTCTATGGTACAGGCATAGACGAACATTACAGGTATAATGTTCGTCTATGCAGGAAAACCTGATCCATTTAGCTCTTAGAGTATTATGAGGGTTGAGGAGCATACACTGATTCTTCATAAACAACAGAACAAAAGAAATATCTGTCAGCTTTGTCTTGCTGGAAACACAACATAAAGCATATTGTAAAAGTATTCATAGTTCTATGAATTTTATTAGGATTGCCTAATTCTGAAGCACAATCAAAAGTATGCTTGGTTTTCAAAATGTTTTACCAATTTAATTTATGTATATGTGATGTTCTGTTCCTTTCTCTAACCATCCATCCATTTTCTGTACACCCTTGTCCCTATGGATCAGGAGGTGCTGGTGCCTATCTCCAGCGAATGTTTCGGGCGAGAGGTGGGGTTACCCTGGACAGGTCACCAGCCTGTCGCAGGGCAACACAGAGCCAGACTGTCGCAAGGCTTCCTTTCTCTAACACCTCTAAATAAAACCCAGTGCAACCAGTTGACCAATTGGTAATCAGCATTCAACTGTGTGAAATGTTATCTTATTATAAATCCATCTGGTCTGTGAAGATCTCAAGGGTTTACTAGAGAACATTAGTGAACAAACAGTGTCATTAAGAATAAGTCAAGTCTATTTGTATAGCACATTCAACAACAAAGCAATTCAAAGCTCTTTACATGACAAAAACATAACACAATTAACAAATAACAAAAAAACCCCATTAAAAATCAGCTCCTCTGCCTCCTCCCTGTTGTACTGTCATTTGCAAAAATACACCACTCGGTCAGAACCAACCAATCAAAGACAGTCTTAGTGCTGTCAGTGGCACTATTGTATGCACTGCATTGTTCAATGTACAAGCAGTGGAGAAAAAACTTACCCTTACAGGAAAATTGTTTATTTTTCTATAAATAAACAATTACAGAAAATAATTGTAGTTATTTTTTCTGTCATTACAAAATATTTATATAACAGTATCACCAATAACAATGCTGTTATTGGTGGCCATGCTAACTAGCTTGAGCATTTATATCAGGCTCCGGTATGGGGAACTAGCCTAGCAGAACGGGGAAAGTTGTGAGTAGCATGTACACAACGGTGATAGACAACACCAAGATGCTCCTCCTGCCTTTGATGGGTTGTTCCTGACTGAGTGGTGTATTTCTACAGATGACAGTAGAACAATAGTGACAATACTGGAAGAAAACCTGCTACAGACAAGTTTACTATTTAATGGGACCACAATCCTAAACATACACACAGACCTACCATCAAATGGTTTAATCAGTGTGTTTTCATGTGTTAAAACAATTTCAAGTCCAGACATAAATTTTAAACTTTATGTTCACAAAGGCTCTGCATCCAGGCTGTCAAAGCTTGTGGTATTCACAAAGACTGGACAAAAATTTCAGTTTTTAGATGTAACAATTTGATAAACACTTACCTCGCAGCTGTAACCGTAGCAATAGCTGGTTGATTCAGGGATTTACATACAAACTAAATACATATTTTTCTTTTCATTATTTTTAAAAGGGCTTAGCTTCATGTTTCATTTTCCCTGTACTTCACAGTTATTCTGCACTTTATGTTGTGTTGCCACTAAAATCCAAGTGTCATAAGTTTATGCTTTTGGCTGTACTGTACAAAATAAGAAAAAAATTAGGGTTCATGAATACTTTTTTTTCAAGACAAACCACTGTACAAAGAATAAAAATACGAAGATTAACGCCAAAGGACAGAAGACGAGGTTGAGAAAAACAAATAAGATTTTTTTTCAACCATCAAGAACAAGAAAGAGAAGAAATATTTTTCTCTTTGACTACTCGTGAGAATCTGTGTTTGGATTTACTTAGCCTTGAAACTAAAGCCATGGCACCAAAGCAATTTGAAGGAAAACAATAGAAAACCTTTTACTCTCTCTGCTGAATTAACAGTTTACTGAAGTAACTGTGTTTTTTTCACACTTGAAGCCTTTTGTTGTGTGTGAATAAATGCAAGTGTGACGCTGAGCTGAACTTCCCAGAAACCTGCACCCTTTTAGGAGGAACAACAGCTTGAACAAACACGAAATGTGCACATTTCTTTTTCTCTTGGCAGACTGATCCAAGCATATTTAATTTGTCTTGCGTGTTTGCATATGAGAGTAGAGTTCTGTTAACAAGTGCAGCATCAGCACACATGTTGAAATACAAATATTTTGTAAAAACATTTTTGCAATTTTTGTTTCTAAGTTATGACATGTTTTTGAGGTCTGGCATGGGATGGTAAGACAATCAAAATTTATTTACATTTTTCTAATTGCATGAATCCCGCAGCTTGACTTATTTTTCAAAAGTCTGATCAATAACCAGAATGTCACACATGCGAATTATATACTGTAATTTGGTGCTGTGCTGGTCAGTAATCCGGTAAGTTAGCTATTTTTTCACAAAAAAATGTTGCTGTGTATCCTTAAGAATAAGTAAAGTGGAAACAAAAGATGAAATGAGAGACCTGACATGAAGTAAATGCACAGGATCTAAGAAGACAGAAATTTAAAGATTCTGGGAGAGAAAAATAATACTTGACATTGAATCTAAAAAATGCATCATTCTTCAGTTGATACATTAAAGTTTTCAGCAATTGGCTCTTTGGGAATTACTTTGTTGGTGCCAAAATACTATTTTATCTCTATTAAACTGTGTTATTGTTGCTGTTCTGATAACAGTGACAAAAGGTCTGACTTAAAGTTGTGTTTTGCTGGTTCATCCTCCAGTTTATAAGCCTTTTTATACCTAAATGTTTCAGGAGTCAGGGTTACACAGCTTTCAAAACTAACAAAAAACATGATTTTAAATATTTAATGGACACTGAAATAAACAAAAAAGGAGCAAAAATGTGGTCAAAACCGCTTAAGAAAAAAATACAGTAGTCATATTAAGAATATGGTAATAAAGTCTTAAAATACTTCATCCATCCATTTTCATTACACTTAGTGGGGTCGGGAGGGTTGCTGGTGCCCATCTCCAGCTAACGTTCCGGGTGAGAGGCGGGGTACACCCTGGACAGGTCACCAGTCTGTCGCAGGGCAACACAGAGACAAACAGGACAAACAACCATGCACTCACACACTC
>CAEGAE010072650.1:0-52571 GCA_903067095.1 Girardinus metallicus
TATATATATATATATATATATATATGTATATATATATATGTCGAATTAAGCTCCTGCCATTTGTATTTCTGCACAGAATTAACATTCCATTTGAATTTAAGTTCTGATCACCATGTGGGCTGGACATTTAAATGGGATGGATGTAACATGGCACTTAAATGCCAATCGGTGAAAACATCAGAATAGTGCAACTTAATTTAATTAGTTTAAATGAAAAGTGCAGCTGATGCAGAGTACCTGGCAGTGTCAATGGCCAAGAAAGTGCAAGTTTTTGTCCCTGTGTGCTGAGGAATCTGTCTGACAAACTTAAGCAGCTCGTTGTTGTTGTTAAACTGGCTGAGGTTGACATGGTGTTTCACATCCTGGCCATAGGACACTATGCCCACCTGGAAAACATATAGATATTGTATTAAATGTCATTCCACATTCTTCTATTAAATGTTCCTTTCCTGGACTGTTTGTCCCGGGGAGCCTGTCTGCATTGTTTTGTATACAAAGGACCTCATCTTCAATGAATAATCTGACTTTCAAATACAACGCTGCAAAATGAAAACATCTTTTAGTGTCTACTTGTGGAAAACTCTCTGCTGCAGCCTATACAATTATAGTTGTATTAAAGAGTCAAATGACTTTTTCCAAAGCAACTGGAACTGATAAATTACTGACCTGAGACTGCTTGGGTCCAACCTGGACTCCAGTTTTCAGGAAGCGAACAAGAAAGTCAACAATTTTTTCCCATGGGTAGATACTGTTTGATCCATCTAGCACAAAAACAATGTCCAGATTGGCCGAACAATCTGAAAAGAAAAAAAAAACAACACAAAATTGAAATGCCATTTTCAATTTTGGCATTGAAAATTGCTAATATTTTAGATTTTGGCAATTTCTTTTCCCTTAAAGAGATAAGTAAAGGGCATTATTTTTAATCTAATCATTTTCCCCCATATAAAAGGCAATTGGTGGTGTTTTTTTATTTAATTGGAAAGCCTGTCTTGTGATCTTTAAAATGGCATGCAACTTATCAGAGAAGTAAACAGCTGGAATGAGAAAAACAGCTATGTATGTGGGTTGCACAACTGTCATTATTAGAGGGGAGGAATTGCCTAAAACATGCTATTTTTATGAGGCGTTCACTACAGTAGGTACAAAATGTTTTTTTTTTATACTAACAGGAAATATGAACTGAAAGTTCATATTTCCTGTTCAACAAACTTTTTTACCAGTCTGAATATACACTTTGAACTACTAATATTTTCCCATATACACTCACTCAGCACTATATTTGGTACAACTGTGCAAATGCAAATGCAAATAGTCAACCAATCACATTTCATCACCTCACATAAGTCACTTAGCTATATGTGTTAAAGACAGCATCAGAATGATAAAGAAAAGAGATTAAAGTGACTCTGGCCCCAGCATGGTTGCTCACTCAAGTATTGAATATTTCAGAAATTGAGGATTTTTGATCGATTCAAAAACGAGTAAACATCCAGGAGAATGAACAGACTGGGCGGAGATTATAGAAAGGCAACATCTTGCTACAACCTTGAAGCGAATGGACAACAGCAACAGAAGACCACACACTCATGAAAGATGGATCATAGCAGATTGGAAAAACATTGGCTGCTCTACTGGTCCATCTGAATCTAATGAGTTCAGCTATAACATTTGGATAGTATAGAATTTGGCATAAAAGACATGGAAGTGGGCAATGCATTGTCTAGAGTATTATTACTAATGATCTCCATCACTTTACGGCTGCACCAGTCTTCTGGTGGCTGACTGCAGGAGGATAATTTGACACACTACAAAGCTCAAATTGTCTGGAAACAGTATTTTTTTTTTTTTTTCAACAACCAATAAGTTCATGTTACTCAATCGGCCTCCGCAGTCAATCTCGGAAGAATGTTTTGTGACATCTTATTAAATATAAACCATGAGGAACTGATGTAATCATGACAGCAAATGGGTCCAATCGGTACGAACAACCTGTATCTAATAAAGTGGCCTGTGAGTGTAGATGGATTTTGTGGATCATCTCATCTTTAAGCTGCTGTGTCACAAACATCTAAGGCAAAATTTTCTGGTTATGTGAATAATATGCACAACTTTCTCTAAAAGGCTCTTGAGAAATCATATTGAAATCACAAATGTAGAGGACAAAGTGTGAAAATAAAAGAAATGCTCTAGAGCGGTAATGAAAGGATCCATTCCTGGAGCTAAAGGATCTGATCCGTTGATTAGTGGGTTAAATCTAATTTTAAACACTACGTGATTCATCCATATATTTGTTTCTAGTAAAAAAATAGCAAGAAAAATGATCCTGAAAGAATCTGACAAACAGATAGAGGCTATGACTGGACTCTGTTTACACAGAGGCTTTTTTTTCTTTCCTGGTTGTTTCCTTCCAGGGCAACATAGTGCAGTAAACTGTCTCCTAACTTGGGCATACAATGCAGCAGAAGTGTTGGGCTGGGCCACGTCAGAGAGGAATACGAGGTAGCAGACAAGTTTACATTAAAGAAGAATGCTCTAATCTTCCTCTCCTGGTAAGGGAGGGTGAGTCTGACGCCGGGGTCTTGGGTGGTACCGCTATGATCGGTAGATATTTCTTATCGCTTATCCTGCCCAGATAATTCGTAAAGATGCATCATGTTCTGTGCAGAGCAGCAGCGCGTTACTCAGGCGAGGGGCATACTTTGCACTCCGGGAGCTATGGAGTTGAGGATCTGGAATGACGGGCTGACGTTCGCACAAACTCCTGAGATGTACTGCTGCTGGCCGCACATGTAGCCATACTGAGGACCACATGCCTGAGGAGACAAGATACAAAAATAAACTAAGACAGTGAAAGAAAGGATCTCACAGGGTTACGACTGGTTATCATTTCCATCAGTAGGAGGTCACGGGTGAAAGGAGGTTCAGGGCTACTGGAGAGAAAAAGCAAGGATCCCAAGAGGAAAGAAGTACTCAAATGGAGGACTAACAGAGGCTGTGTTGACGTGCTGGAAAGTTCTCAACGACAACACACAAAAAACAGGACCAGACAGAGAGCAAGTGAAGATGCAGAGGTCTAAAAGTACACAAAAATATTTAAAATATAATTAATAATCATTTTACAGTCGTCCAATTCTGACAAATATTCCAAAATGTTCTTCATACCACTGTGTATATAATATCTGAGCATTACAAGAGATCCACAATTCTTTCACTATTTTGTGAAGTTGTGAAGTTCAGTTTAATGACTGCCGAAAGCCTACAAATATTTCATTTGAACAGAAAATGTTTTTTTTTTTTAACTCAAGAACAAGTAAATCATTCCTTCTGACCAGGACATTTCATACTTCAATACCACCAAAGCTGCTGGGAAGTCCTCATAGTTCATCTCCCGCTGCAGAATCCGTCAGTGTAAAAAAAAACCCACACCCACTTTTAATTTCTGTCCAATTACAAAATATTTAACAAACACTTCAAAAATAGTAAGGCTGACATTTAAAATATATGTCTTATAAACCTTCATTCTGCCCCTGAAATCTAATCCTGTGTTTATTTAAAACAAACAAATTAGTTTTCATTTCTTCTTTATTTTATTAAAATAAGTCCAATGCAAATTATGCACAATGTAAATACCCATCTACACGCTTGAGGTTTTCATGCCTTGTCAATCTCATCATGAGCTTAAATAAAGTGCTGTCCACTTCTACACAACACGTTCCAATGTTTCTTCATCTGTACAGTTGGTTTACAGTTTCACATTACATTCCCAGGACAGTGCGTCTCCATGAGGAATATAGAGCAAACTCTGCCATTCAAGGGCCAACTTATACAGTTTATAGGAGGAAATAAAATTATTTTAGTCTTTTGTGTGGAAGATGTACACTTCCTGCTTACCATAAATCCTCCAGTGGGATTGGTCACCAGGGTGGTTCCCATGGTCATGTTTTCCTTTACTTCATGCAAGTTGGGAACAGTTGTGTTTTCTGAAAAAGAGCAAAAAAAAAAAAGCTGAGTGAATAAACACAACGAGACAAACAGAACTCAGCACAGAAAATGAACAGCTGAACAAATTCCTCTCCTGGTTTTTCCCACAGGAAGACTACAGCTTCTGTCTGTTCAGCAGACATAATAGTCACCAATATGCTTAAGCATATACACCAATGTATATGCTTAAGCACTGTTTATGTTAGCTCTTTGCCATGATATCCCTCTAAGTGTAGCTTATTGTTAAAACAGATGATGATGTAGGAAGGAAAGGTTCTGGGGTGTGGGGTGGGGGGATCGAATCATTAAGCAATCACAACGTGGCTAAAATTAGCAACTAATTCCTTGACTTAGGAATGATCTGGATCAGATTTTTCTTTTCTCTTCAGAGGGATTCACATACACTCACAAACACATTTGCGTGCCATTTAACTGTGAAAGACGTTCCCCAGGAGGGGATTTTCATGAGAAGAAATATGCATCCTGCCGTTCTTTAATATCCTTCTGTTTGTTCCAAAGAGCAAAAGTAAATTACATGGAGAATATTTTGGATTGGACAATATGGTAAACAAAAGGATGAGAAATCTGTTTATCAGTTCCTATATTCCTAATTATCTTCGATGATTAACGACACTGATTCACATCCTGTGGCTCATCATATGTTCACATGCAACAGGAAGGAGACGAGAGGAAGATGGATGCTGTGCCATCAGCCTGATAAAAATCAGAAAAAGACAACAAATCAGTCTAACAGGCTGTGAAATATTCTCTCCGATGTAGAATATAGTCATACAACCACAGGTGATGTTGTTACAAACAGTACTAAATTAAGACATTTAGTTGAACACACAATAAATGCTCAACAGATATACCAATAAACAGATGTTTTTATTCAATACCAAGTAAAACGACTTATGAAATGATGATGAATTTTCCCATCGACCAAGCTGGGGGATGGGTTATGAAACTGTGGTTCCAGAAATTTGTTAGGATGTGACACATTAAGATCCAGACTACATGTAATGTCCTCTGTGTGTTCAGCTGAAGTGGCTTTCTGCTTTTGGTAACATCATGTCCAGGTGACACAACCCTTTCAGTGAACTTTAAAGCAACCAGAAAACCTAGTAGAGATTAATCCTTTAATCATCTTAGATCATATTTTGAAAGCCCAGTTTGCTCTTCAGAAAATGTTCCCTCTAAGAGTCCCCTAAGCAGTAGAGAGGAGTTAGTATTTGCTTTTTGTATTTGTTTTTTTTTTGTCTCTTTTACACATTTTGGAAACAGACTGTAGTGTACTTAATAATAAATATTTTATAATATGTCAATAATTCTGAGAAATATACAGAATTTCCTCGCTTCTTTGAATGTCCCCAATTATAAGTGGGATAGAGAAAGAATGTATCATTTAGACAGAACTGTTGATAAGGCATTAATAATGTTTTGACAAATTACTTATGCATGCATGCACAAATAACCTACATAATTATTCTATTCTATCCTATATACACATTATAAATCACTTTTTTAAACATACCATAATCAAGTCTGTCTAAAAATCATGGGTGTCGGGTGACTTTTTGGCAGCATTTCATTACGCGTAATGATTGTGGCAAAACCACTTTCCAATTTCACTGTTTGGATGGAAGGGTGGTTCAGAATTGCAACACATCAACCACAAAGTTTAACCTTATACCTCATTATGGTTTGGGCTTTATCGTCTGTGCTGGGAAAACTGTAAACCCAATGTGGAGACAGAGCTGGCAAAGTGGGACTGCTGTGTGTCATTAGTAAAAACGCTCAGAGCACAGACTGACTGACTGGCAGCTCATGGTGAAGGAACGGGCATGCTGAAGAAATATCAGCAGGGATCCAAGTTGTGGTTGATGCGTCATGCTCACTTTTAAAGAAAGTTCAGTTTATAATATAAAAATAAGGAGGGAAAAAAATCCAAGTTTGTCTCTGATTAGTCTGCCTGAAAGTGCAAAGCTAATTCAATTCTGAATGAGTTTTTACATAAACATGTCTAAATCACTGATCAGAGACCTGAGCCACGTTAGTGACCGGTTCCAGTGTGCAGCTCGTCACCCTCTCTCTACAGATGTCTACACAAACATGAACAACTTCCAAAGGTTTTGTTGCTTTGGAGCAGATAAGCCTCGTTTATCTGCATAATTATGATAACTTGGAAGGATGAAACATTACAACCTTGATTATCATCCGTCTTCCTGTTCACATGTAGCAACGTCCTCCAGTCAAAACCCAATCAGATTAGCAGTTACTCTAAGCAGAATACTTTAAGGTATCGCATACTAAAAGAGCCAAATGATTAAGTGTCAGAAAGATAATGAGCATACAAACATTACATTTAATTACTAATCTTTTTTAATAGATTGGTATTTCAGAGAAGGAAGTAGTGGATGTTATTTGATGAACAACGGATAAAGACCAGAAACAGGAAAAAGCCTCAAAGCTCATTTTAGTTAAGAATTTGAATTGTTTCCTTTATCTTATAATCTAAGTGTAATTTGGTTCACTCAAGTCGTTTTCAGTTGACTTGAGTGACTTGAGGCTCTGTTGTACGTTTCTGTACAACAGAGCTGTGTTTTAACAACTAATTGATTTTTATTGTCTTTAAAATGCTTAGCCTTAAGGCAGAAACAAACATCTTCATTAAATCAAACCAAATCCTTTTATAAGACAGCATAATCTGTGGTTATCATGTGACTCACAATGTAGACCTGATACAATGGGTTCAAATGCAATTTAAGAACAGTAAGTTTTTCATTTATTATTCCTACAACTAATTACACTCTTACACCCTCTCATTTACAAATTACTATGTTATAGTACTGAGGAAAGTTTACAGACATATGAAGATAGTATGAAATAGTCAAGCTTACAACAATTCATGTGATATTCTTAACTTTAGTATAATCATCTCAGACATTTTTATGTACAAAGGCTGGACAATTCATGTAAAAATTGCCTGGTGGTGGCATAAATTGTATGACTTCTTTCCCACAGCTAGCTAGGGCAGCTAGCTGTGTGTACAATATACCTCACCACTATCAGTGTGTGAATCTGTGAATCGCGTGAAGCATTTTGGACTAGACAAAGTGCTATTCAAGTACAGAACACTTACCATTGAGCATAGCCATTGTGAACATATAGCCTATAGGCCTTGGCCAGTGTAAGATTCTTTCAGCCGACTGACCAGCAGTGCACAGTAATAGGTGGAGAAGGGAAAGTGATCTGTTGGTCTATGCCCCATAAATCCAGAAAACAACTTAGCATCTCATTCAAACTTTCAACTTAAGGAAAAGTATTATGGCAAACTTTCGCAGTTCTAAAACTTTACCTTTAAAAACTATAAAATTAATTAATTTAGTATCATCTCTTCAGTACAGGAGCTTTTCCAGGGGCCAGAACAAGTTCTACAGGAGCACGAGCCTCTGTTGGGCCCTAGTACTCTCATGGCTTTATGTACCTTTATATTGTATAAATAACCTAAATGCAAAAGTATGTTATTCTTACTTGGCAGCTCCAGTTTGATGCAGGTATTGTCCCCCCGTCCAACAGGACATTTATAAACGTCTCCCGTCCTTTTAGAAGGCTGGCCTGAATGCGGCGATCCAATCAAAACCCTGAGGAAAAGAAACAGAATATTAGACTATTGGCTGAGTGAAACTATAGCCAAAAACAACAGGAAAACATGATGATTTTTTATAATTGTGATAATAAGCAGAACACACGTACTATTGCAGCAACTTACTTACTGTGCGGTCCACAGATATTAACAATAGCTTAAACCTGGATTAATAATACTTTTATTGTTAAATTAAGCAGAAATATTAGGGTCTGCTTGACTTGGAAAGCTGTTAGAGCTTATCATGATTGGCCTAAGTGACTTATGTTAATTAACTGCATTATCACATTAAGTAAACAAAACAAAAAAATCATTCCATTTAGTTTTTACATCACTAAATTCAGTTAAAATGTTGCAGCTGTTTGGTGGATGGAGCAGTGCTGCTCTTTCTGAGCGCCTGTTTCTGCTATTTAAGGTCGGGGTGCCCAACTGTGTCAACGATACGTGTGTGTGTGTGTGTTAGACAAAATCCTGCCACCCCATCAGTAAACTGATGCTAAAAACAGGCAGTCATCTGCCTTCCTCTGAACACTTAGGCTTATTAACATTCCTCGACTCTAATAGGGTCATTTGAAATGTGCAATGAAGCGCAACGACAAGGGACTCAGACTGCCATCAGCTGCTTGTGAGAAACACCATGACATAATGATTTACTCCACTCCGCAGGTATTCTTTAAGTCCAGCTGTTAGCATATGTCGAGTGAACAATTATGACATCAAAAATGTTTCAAACACTCTTTTGGGTCAGATTTGGCTTATTTGCTGACATCAAATTTCTGCAGCAACAAGTAGAAAGTGTTCCTGTAATGTCTTGCAACATTATTTTGGTTGACTCAATAGCAATGCAACATATTCCTAAAATTTATTGCAACACCCCTGTACAATATGAAACTCATGGCGAACCAAAGCTGTGGCACACTGAATTATGATCATGCTACATTTGTGCGGATGTTTTAGTTTTCAACACCACCGAGGACGGAGAACGGGTGGCTACATCTGCAGCTAGTTAGTCGCCTCTCAGTCGTGGCAATATTTGTGCTAAATCACCATGTGATTGTGAAGTTTGTTAAACACAAAGTCTGCAGTTCTCGTCTCAATCATCCAGTGTCTCTCACATCTGCACTCTGGCTTCTTCACCTCTGTTTTTTCTCTCAGGGTTCAATTTGTTTTCACTGAGACTTTGACTGATTCTTTTCCCGATGGCTTAAAACCAAAATAACACGGTTATAGTCACAGCTGACTCCACCGATTAGCAGCGGGTGAATTAGAGTAACTTATATCACGTGAGCTTTATCGAGCTCCATGTTGTGCAACAGAACCAGGTACAACTAGTCTGAGATCAAATGTGGTTTTACAAACGGTTGGAAAGAAGCAATCTGAACCAGTAAAGCCCAGTGTAACTAAAGACGAGATATAGAAATAAGGAGACAATTTATAACACACTAATGAGTATTAACAAGGCTTTAAAAGTGTGTTCACAAGTTAATGCAGGAGGCAGTCAGGGATGTTTGGCTTCAGTGTATTTACAGGCTGGTTGTGAGGACCAGCCTGTAAATACACTGAATATACTGAGCAATTTATGGTTTTAGTCAATAAAGAAAAGAATCCCTATTACAGCAGCGGCTGTTGTGCTCCCTCTCACTTATTTTTGCACGTTAATGAGAGTACTTATCGTCCTTAGCTACTTCAGAATTTAATTAAATTAAATTACGGAATTACCCTGGTGAAATAAAATGCTATGCCTGAGCATTTCTTGCACAGACTCCCCTTCAGTTCCTCAAAATAAATCATTTCTCAAGATTGTAGGACAATAACAGAGCAACAGGAATAATTAGGACCATCAGAATTGTTATTCCCTACCATTAGAGGAGGGAAAAGTTAGACTAACTCCTGACACAGTAGTCTTACTAATGATCAATGTCTTTTTTTTTAGATTTTTAGTAAAGTTTCATTATTGATCGGTATCAATAGTTCCTTTAACAATGAGTATGATTCAAAGAAATACCTGTTAGAGTACATTAAACTATTAATGCCAGTGGATTTCAGGACATTTATTTGGAGTTTAATACTAACTTCTCGCAACTATGGAGTGGACTTAAAATATAATTTTATTTTGCTGCAGCATCTAATGTGACAATAAAGTGAAAGAATAGAGCCACACACACACACACACACACAAAAAAAACATTTTTTCCATGATAAAACAAATTTCATCGGAACACCTTGAACTTCAGTCAGGCAATTCTGGTCCTAAGCATTATGCGATAATTGCATTCAATCTTCTTTTTTAAGTAAGTACTCTATCTTACAAAAAATATTGGGTCACCTATCAGATAATTAAATCCAGGTGTTCCAATCACTTCCAAGGCATGTATAAAATTACATGATCTGGGATACTGAGGTGCACCGAGGTCACCAACTTTCTGCAGAGTCAATAGCTTTAGACCTCCAAACTTCATGTGGCCTTCTCATTGTGTGCCAGACTTTATTACAGGGTAATATCTGATGGCTTTATTAATCTGATAGTCACGTCACGTTGTGTTTTTCTTTTAATGCTTCTGAACTTTCACCGAATGAACCTTTCTGAGCTACACACCCAAGGTTAGCTGTCCTGGAGATGTTGTTTTCTGCAGCTGCAAGGGAGCCAGACTGTCTCTCATATGTTTATGATTCTTTTTTCTTAGTATAAAAGCAATGCATCGACTCTGAAACTACTTTTACTCTGACCTGTTCGCAGGTTTTGTAAGCGCTCAACTGAATAAGCAATTTCCACTTCAACCTTGCTTGCAATAGTTGTTTTTATTAACAACATTAAGTCTTTGTGAGATTTTATCATCTTGCAGATTGCTTTCAGTGCAAATTCACTTGTTGGCAGTTTTGAACGTCCTTCAATTGCCACATATTTGAATGGCTGATTTCAAATTCTTTTGAGACCTCCTTATATCCCTAATTAGACTCATAAACTCCTGGAACCTTCTTTCTGAAGGCCTCAGTAATCTCTTTTAATCTCACCATGTTGTTCACACTCTCCTACTATGGCCGTTTCTTTCTTTCGGTAACACTTTATTTGAAGGGGTGTGCATAAGACTGATATGACACCGTCATAAATATGACATAACACCTGTCATGAACATGAAGGAGTCTTTATGAATGTTTAAGACTGTTGACATAAGTGTCATTCGGTAAATAATGACACTTTTAATGCAAAGCTGCTTTAAAGGTTGCATTAAAAGCCTATTAAAAGTGCCAACTTTGAATTATTTGGTAAATAATGACACTTTAATGCAAAGTTGGCACTTTTAATGGACTTTTAATGCAATTTTTAGAGCAACCTTGCATTAAAGGTGTCATTTACCAAATTACACTTCATGACAACAATCAAACATTCGTAAAGACTCCTTCATATTCATGACAGGGGTTATGCAATGTTTGTGATAGTGTCTTGTCAGTAGACTAAATAAAATGTTACTGGTTTTTATAAGCATAAGACAAAAAAAGCATTGTCTTTTATTTAATATCCTTCATGAGGAAATTATAATAATAATAAGGAAATGAAGATATCCAGAGTTGCATGTTGGTTTTGACTGAACAGTGAAGTTATCTTGCACAGAAGCAAAGATTATCAAAAATGAAGCTCACCATTTCCCCTCGCTGTTCTCAAACTGCTGGACAGTGTAGCCAAACATGTCATCCAGAGGACCACTGAAGGACATAGCATTCTTCTGGTCCACGTTGAAGGACAACACACATGTCAGCAGCACTGCAAGGACAAAAAGAAAAAAAAAGGAAGACACAAGGTCAGATGTAATAGGACCGTTTACAGCTGAAGGACATAATTAATTATTTTAGTCTACTGCAGAGCTCTCCAGTGAGTTTATATTAAATAAACTGACTGAAATCTAAGAGGAAAAGTGCACGAGTTTTTTTTTTTTCCTTTTAGACAGTCATAAACATTCACAGGACGTATCTCTAAATGCGACACGGAAATGAAAAATAAACAAGATAACTATGTTGGAGAAATTCTAAATTCAAATGTCAAATGCTGCCGTCATTCAGACATGGCAGCAAAAAAATTATCAGACAAGAGCCACACAGATAAACCCAACACTCACACATTCATGCTTATGCCCACATTCAATCATTCTGGAGGAGGTTGGAGGAATTTCATACACCAGAGCGAAGCACATTGGTCAGAGTTCAGGCGGACATGGGGGACAATGACTTCTTCTCTGCTCTCTGCTCTGTCTGGCTCCGTCTGAACATATTACAGAGACGCTATATTAATCCCTCCATGTTTCTTTGGGCTTCTGCTACAATGACACTCTTTATGCTTACTGTGCCAGTGAATTCCTCCAGGATAATTGATTTAATTCTGAGACTTCTGAAGAAGCAGCACGATGCGAAAGAACAAGGGGATTACAAGCAGAACATGGACCACATACACGGAGACACAAACACAAGCAGCTGTTTGTCTTTTGATGGGGATCCTTTGTTCATGCATTTGACCCAAAAGCTGCAGAAAAGTATGATGTAATGTCTGGACTGGTGTAATTATAGATCTTTCAGCAGTTTGAAGTGTAATGATGGTGACGACTTGGTCAGTTGATTCACTGCTCTGATCTGAACAAAAATTGCAAAAACTCTAAAAAGAAAATAAATCTCTTTTAAAGAAAAACACACATTAAGGTTCATCCTGGCCACAGGGTCAAAGAAGCTGCTTCTCTGTCTCAAACACATTCTGTTGGATCCCAAGGCATTCCCAGACAAAAGTGAAACATGGTGGAAAAACTCCAAAAGCAACCTCAGTTTACAAATTCACTCTCGAATACAATCCACTCTTTAGGACACTGATAGCTGTGGTTGAAAAACACCAACAAACCCAAGTTATCTGCAGAAAACAAAGACCCAAAGGTTCATAAACTGTGCATTTCACAGTTTAACAACAGTTGTATTTTACACTCCTGAGCTTTAATGCCAAAACAAGAAGCAATTAATAAGTTGCACAGTCTTTTGGATCGGTGTATGCCATTTTTAATAACCGCACCATCATCTTCTCATCATCTCATCTTGAAATTTTGCCCTTCTTGTAAAGTATATTCTTAACATATATTTGACATTTTTATCATTGTGTGAATTTATAGGCTGTCACTTTGTTGCTATTACGCAGAAGCTGTGGGACAATAAAGGGTAATTCTTTTCTATTTGTCTTTTAGGTATGATAGCTATTGTGCTAACATGAATTATCCTCAACAGCAAAGAAGCCCTGAGGCTGTGGTTTGTTTTGAATGTGGTGAAACTGGGCTCATGTTAATGCTTAAGGACATCCTTTCAGATAAACCGTTAATCTTCATTCATTTGAGTATCTATTATATCCTATCATATTTATAGTAGCGAGTGAAAATTAATGGTGATCCATTAATATCAAATAAAAGTCTGAATGTTTTTGTGAATTTCATGTCCAAATGTGACAGGTAATTGATTCTGATCATTTTTTAAAAATACAGCGAAAGGATAGAATGCACTTCATACTTCAATTGAAAAAAAAAAAAGACTTGTCGCAAATTAAAAGAACATGTGCAAGAACGCAGATCATAGTTCAAGGTGACTTGCGGTCCTAGGATTATATGCAATTATGGTGTTATAGCTTCCTCACTTACAAACAGAAAAGTTAGAAAAAATAATGTGTCAATCTCAGTGACAAAGATTTCAGATACTAATGTGCCTATTGTACCTTCTCCATTCCCAGTTTTTATATGAAGGAATCTCTGCCAGGATGAATTATCTCCACTGTTTCCATTCTCCATCCTTTCTGTTCTTCCTCTGTGACTCTCTCCCAGAGATCCATTTCCTCTCCCTATTAACTTAATTACAGAGATCCCCTAAACTCTAAAGGCACACATACATACAGACATGGATAGTGCAAGATACACAGCTAATTTAGCTGATTTAAAATGGCTCCAGGCCAGTCAGTTCTTTTTTTCCATTTGGAGCACTGTGCTCAAGTGCACACCACAGTTGAGCTGTCCTGAAAAGTAAATTACAGAAAAATGTCCTCTGTCCCCTGGCACACTTTAGGTGCCTGTCGTTTTCATTTTGTTGTCCTTGGTACCACCTCACCATGTCCAATTAAATTAAAACCGGCTTTGGTTGAGAGCAATTCCAAACTCTGCCCAAGAAATCAACAAAGAAGCTTTTCTGTTTGAACACGGAAATTGTCTCAGAATTTGGCTAAAAACATGAAGAACCAACAATTTTTTTAAACACAGAAATATACACTGGTACTGCAATTCCTGGACTATATGTCTCATACTTGAGAGCATGAGAAAATGTGAACTGTGTGATTCCCATGCTAACCACACCTGGCCAACTTGTTTTGTACGGATATTCTTGATGCTAAGATTATAACTGCAACTTGTCTTGTAGTTCTTTTGAGAAAACAATGGTTTTGATGTGAGGAAAAAATGTCCAATCATCTAATTGTTTTTTGTACTTTAGGTCACTAGCTAGGCTACAGCAATCACATTATCGCAGTAATTTCCACTTGTACTTAAATGTAAGCTTGCTAATGTTCTAAACAGGATGTTTACAGAAGAATGTGTTGAGTGTGTTCATAAATAGTGTCATTATTCTTTCTTTGAATTCAGTCTTGGAGCAAAATGGCTTTCACTCTTTAAATTGAACAATTTCGTAGGAAAAATAATTCACCCCTCAATTTCTGTGAAAACATCTGATGTGCACTAAAAGTAATTAGGTCAAAGTTATGTCATGTCAAAAAGACATGACATAACTAAATTTTTACCCTTGAGGGCAGGATCTGGTTCTGAGAAGCAAGTCTACACAAACTATAACCCTTTGTCTCAACCAAAAGGGCTGAAAAACTCTTGTTTGTTGTTCATATAAGCTCTGTCTCGATTGCACCACAGCAAAGCATCAAGCAGCTACACAGAGCATCTAAAGCTCAACATGCTGACAACGGAAAAGAGGAAAGAAAATATTTTAAGCTGCTTGCCACCATCATCGCTTTTATTGTTTTGTTTTTTTTTCTTTTTCTATATTAACTTTACATTATGCTCCCCATCAGCTGGTCTTCCACTGTGAAGGTTGGCTGAAAGGAACTGAGAAATGGTTTCAGGGGAAACCCAAGTTCCAATTGTTTTGGAGAATACTTTGCCCAAAACTGCTTTAGCCACGCTCTGGATTTTTTTTTATTTTGAATTATGTTTTATTTTAAATTTGTTGTCATTCACTGGATATTTTAGCATATTTGATTATAACCTTTCAAACAACGTCACTGATTTCTTTATTGAAGGGGAAAAAAATCAACCATTTAGAAGACAAAATTCAGACAAATTAGTTGTCAGATACAAGATTTCAGAGCAATATGATGGAACAATGTTTTTATTGTGTAAAGCACATTGCTGCTATACAAATAAACTTGATTGACTGATAATTATTATGGTGACTTTAAAACATTTAACCAAATATCACTGTGTTCACTGTGTTCACTGTGTGTAGATTGTGTATATATCAAACAGTTGCACTGAAAAAATAGTCAACTGACCCACCAGCCTGGAGAGGCAGAAACATTGGTGTAATATTTCTGTCGTAAACATAATTCAAAAGGTTTATCTTGAATTCAATTTATTGCTGCCAAAACATTAGGAAATCATAGCAAGTATTGCAGTTAAAGGCATTTAAGGAGCCAGAGCAGTCTTTGCTTTGTTTATTTGCCTTAAAGTCTTGTTCTTGCTCAGCGGGAAACAAAAATGTGTAACAAGGGTTCTGCTTTAAGCCAAGCGCCTTCTACATGAAGGAGTTTGGAAGGTTTCAACAAAAACTTCTTGTTCTGCAGACCACCCTGTTTCTACAGCCAAAGGTAACTCCACTCACGCACTAAATAGTGTTGTTGTTTAAAGCTTCACAGACATGGTCATGTGGTCAGAACTGGTCAGCACCTGTTGGTCTATTAGACTTCCCACCAGTCATAAAAGTCACCCAGCTCTGCACCTGTAGGCTTCAAAGCCTGAGTCAGCTACAGTAAAAAAAAAAGAAACACATCTAACTTGCACCTGCTCATTTGTAGCACATCTAACCAGCTATAAACAGCTTTTACAGCTTATCAAATCAGCACCTTTGGAAAACAGAGTCATCAAGGACCCTGAAACTCATCCTTAATGATCTGTGGTAAGGAAGGTGTGAGTAACGTGATCTAACAAAGCTAAGTGGTTTGTAATTAAAAGGGGGAAACATCAATACTAGCTCACAAACAGAACAATGTTCAAGGAAGAAGCAAGACTGACTGAACATTGTGGACACACTGAGAGGCAGTAAGGTCAGAAGGGGTTTGGGTGGGACCTGGAACTTCTCTGCACCATCTGCTGGCATTTAACAACAGACGTCCTGGCAGGAGACAGACATCTGGCATGACCAGGGGCAGCTTCGAGCCATGAAACTTATGAAACTGAAATATATTCCAGATTTCCTACTTTATTCTTTTATCTTTATTGGTTCTCCCCTGGTTATCTTTGTTCTCATATTTTCTCAAGTGCTTCTCCTGTACACAGTTTCCTTATGTTCTTTTGTTGTTGTTGTTTTTTTTTTTTCAGCGATTATATTAACAGTTT
This sequence comes from Girardinus metallicus, assembly GCA_903067095.1. Lineage (NCBI taxonomy): Eukaryota > Metazoa > Chordata > Actinopteri > Cyprinodontiformes > Poeciliidae > Girardinus > Girardinus metallicus. The sequence continues at coordinate 16,255 of CAEGAE010072650.1, forward strand.
CTGGCGTAATCGCTTTGGGAATAATTATGTTGAGCTTCAGAGGATTTTGATCTCCTCATATTGACTTCATTTTCTCCTATGGACGTCAGCTCAGACTCTGCATCCTGGCAAACTGACAGTGCGTGGGTGTGCAGTGGAGGGGTTACGAATGTGGGTGTGTTCATGTCTTTGTATGCACTCATGAACAGGGGGCTGAATTCTTCAGAATTTCAGAGTAAATGTCTCCAAGCAGAGGAGGACAGAATAAATAACCCAAGCTGACAGTGTGAGTGGAAACAGCAGCAGCAGCAGCAGCTCTGTAAAGTTCCCCATGCTCCTGCACAGCAGAAAACCATTACCGGAGAGAAAAAGCTGGGGCTGCTTGTGTTTTTACACAGTAGGCATCTAGGAACAACACTGAATCACTCACTCCTAAACCTTCAATCTCTGCCCTTTTCACAGGGCTTGTTAAGTCTGAATTTTATTGTTTGTCACGTTTCCACAATTCTTTGTTAAGCAGTGATACAAATAGAGGCATTGTTCCTTTTAATTAATGGTGCAGTTGGTTTAAAGGGCAAAATAAAGGGCTGAAATGACTGCACATGCCAATATTATACCAATAATTTGGAACAAGATAGTTACTGGGTATTGAGGTATACTAAAGTTTTAAAAAGTCAAAGGTACTAAAATTTAAACCAATTTCCTAAGGTGTGACGTTCTCAGAGAAAGCATAAGGTGGTCTCAGTTTCCTCAGTCTGCATGGTGCACAAAACATGGCAGTGCTGCCCCTCTCCTAAATGTTGATGTGCCAGTCAGGTAGCTGAAGGATGACTCCTAGCCTACACCTTCACCTTTTTATTGCTTAAAACAAAAACAATATTTGTTTCAGCTGTTTGAAAGCTTTAAGGTAAGGCATAATCATAAGCACAAAATGTGCAATATTCCAATATTCAATACACTGTAAAATGCCTTCTTTTGTTGTTGTTAGAATATTTTGAAATTAAGTCAGTAAGTTGTGTCTGCTTTAATTACTTAAACAAAAATGCCAATGCTGAAATGATCAATCTGTACAGTCTACAACTTTTAACCCGTTAGCGTGCAATCATATGTTTTTTTTTTTTTTTTTTCAAATTTAGAATAAATCTAAATTGGAAGTCTTTTTTAAAATTTGGTCAAATTTTGGCTCTCCGTCCCAAAAATACCCAGTAAGGACATCAGACACTTTTTATACCTTGATCGTCTGTGTAGACAGCAAACTGAGGTATTTCAGCTTGGACTAAAATCACAGGTGACCCTCCAGTCAGTTTTCTGGCATGGCTAGAATCATTAGCATCAACCTGCTCAAGCCGTTTCCTCTCCTCCATCCAATCATTAATCCATTTGTCCATCCCTCTGTCCCCAACAACATTCATCATCATCATTCATTCACTTTTTCCTTCTTTCCATTCATCTTTGCTCTTTCCTCCTCACCTTCCATCTCATCATCTCCCATATTTGCGTCCCTTCCTATATTGATTGAACATGCCTGGCGGTGTCAGGTTACACTCTGTGAAACTTCCAGATGTACTCTCTGGAGCTCTGTTTTCTCACTGGTGCAGAAAACATGCAGCCCGACAAGATTACATCACCCCCCCCCGACGGCTGTCAAAGCTTTCATCCCTGCGAGAATCCCTTCCTCCAATAACGTAGGGGTGCCTGGAAATCTCCTAACCATATTCCTCCAGCAGGCACACAGTACGTAGTGTTGGCTGATTATGCTGAACAAAACAGATTTGAAGCTGATGGAGCGGCTGGAAGAAAGACTTGTGTCAAGATAAAAATACACACCGACAAGGGCCAAAGACCAAGCTTCTCCCAGAATCAATAAGCATCGAAACAATCTTGATGTCTTGAGAAGAAAATGTGAGAGGAAATCAGCCTGAAATTATCAGCTCTTGCAATATTACTGAAGTTTATCATTGTTTCCTTTAAAAAAACAAAAATTACAACAATCTGTTTGGATTGTGCAGCTCAATTTATTTGTGTTATATTTAAGGTATTTTTAATAATAGAGCCGAACTGAAGCTCTCACTTCCCACTCTGCAGGGGTTTTGAACTGACCACTAATGACGTCTAAATTTTCATTAGCACTGACAGAAAGGGGTCTGCTTCCTGTCTGATATTTTGGCTTAAAGCAGGAAAATCAAGAATGAGTGATGTCTGTTTCATTTGTTATATCAATTTTGTTACACACAAAATTGATAGGCAATGCGGATGGTCTTGTTAGTAGCTCAGTGAAATTATTGTAACATGATTGTTTTGTAAGATCTTAATACTGGAAAAAGAAAGGAATGTTTTAGCAGTTTTATGAATAAAACTGCTAAAATCTTTTACATGATTTTGATAAAACAAACAATGACAAGCAACCCAATTTGTGTTTTAATTACTTGGTATTCTTTCATTTTTGTAAGCTAGTGTTCAGAAGCTAGCTTGCAAAAAAGTCGAACAAACAGAAGGGTATACTCATCATTGCACAGTCCAGGACAAAAAGGAAACAAGTGATTGTGTTTGTTTATCTATTAATTTTAACAATCATCTTTTGTTACAAGCCATAGTGGTCACTGCTAACACAGTCTGCAGAACACTAGTAATGCTCAGCTGTGTAACAGGAAAGAAACAAACACCAACCAGAAAGATTTTATGTTGCACCGCTAATGCAAATACTGGAAATATCCAGTCCTCACTGGGTCTGTGGACTAAAAAAAAAACATGACAGAACACATGAAAACTGGAATATATTCCCCTGTAAACACAACTTGCAATCCAAAATTTAAGTATTTCTTAATTTCACTGTGCATGAACATTTATTGCACACAAAAATATTGCATTTTAGTACCTTTACACTAAATCAAATCTGACGGAAAGTGCTCTTCTTTGTGGCTAACAAAGAAGTTAGCCCAGTTGTCTCCTTTGATTTCTATTAGATCAATCGAATAATTTCTCTGTTATACTCCAGCTTTAATGTTAACCTTGAGAACTTTGTTTAAAGAAGGAAATGTCATGTATTTACATTAAAGTGATGAGGATTTTTTTTACACAGCAAATGTGTTTTAGAAAAATAAATCTCTACCTTATAAGTTAAAAATCAAAAATAAATTCTGTTTATTTTAGGTGATCTGTTAGTTGTGATATTTTGTGCAACACATTCGTGCATAAACACACATAGTCTTAGTCAATAACAGATATAATTTTTAGAATTTACACCAGTCTCAGCAGAAGCAACTTTTTAATCTTTTTAGACCGCTACAAGGTGGAGGTACAGAAAAGCTTCATATTGCTTTTTATAAAGAAATGACTGGGTGGAAATAGAAAAATGAAATGGAAAATTGTCTAAATATAAAATAAAAAAAAGGAAATGTTCATTTGCACTTCTCCTTTCAGTCACCTTATATTTTACCATTGTTATGTCTTAAAGATACGTCCTGTTTTAGCTTTAAAAGGCCTGAATTAAGTTATGTTAGCATTTTTTCAGTAATGTTAATGCTATTTCATATTTCTTAATTTCAAAAACTATTATGGATGAGTAAATTGTAAAAGCCGTGGCACAGCGTGAGCTGTTGGAAGAAAAACAAGCCAGCATGAGTAATTTCGAAATATTTTTGTACGAACTTGGCATGATTAATGGTGATAATAGCAGAGAAGATGAAAAGATAAAGTTCCTAAAAGCACTGGTGACAAGCAGGAATGAGCACAGTCAACATGCTCTCTTCCTCTGTGGAACAAGCACATTTGCTTTAGGAAGGCCATGACTGACTTAAAAGTTTTATGTTTTTAAAAGATTAACAGAAGGCTTCTCATTAGAATCCAAACTACCAAAAGGACATGGCATGCAACTTAGCATAGAAATATCCATAAAAGACTAACTATTTTAACTACACCTATCTGAAGGAGCTGTGTGTTTTGTTCCTCATGCTACCTGTCCAAATCCACTCATTATTTAATATAGAAGCGATAAGGCTATTGTCAGCTTATTATAATCTAGTTAAGCTTCGGCTGAATGAGATATTTTTTTGGAGGAAGAGGAATTGTTTTACCATCTCACACGCAATCCCATCTTGCGTGTGAGATGGGATTGTGTCTCATGCGCTACCTACAAAGATAGGTAGCTGTGACTACCTACAAAGGTGGACCAGACATGTAACGGACCTAAACCCCTTCATTCCTAGTGAAGCATAGCCAACACATCCATAAGTAAAAAGAAAAATGAGTAGGGGATGGATACGATTTGTTAAGAATGTCTTCACATATTATATTGATGAGAAAAATACAAAAGACAAAGCATAACTGTATATGGAATAGTCTGAATGTTCTTTGGCAAAACCAATCAGCATTACCCTGTTTTAGCAACTCTTATAATTTGTCTTCTGGTATTTATGCTACAAATATTTTCAAAACTTGCCTGTATGCGGAATTTCTACACATTATGTGTATGATGTCATGAAGACTAGTTTTAAAATATTCTTCTCATCTCCTTCAGATGAACTAACCTTTTACCATCAACTGGTCTTGTGTCCGAGTGAAACCTCACCTAAAGTTAAACATTAAAAAAAAAAAAAAAAAAAAAAAACATTTCAAATGATGTTTGAAGGTGACCATCATCACCAGCGTAGTGTGGGCCTCTTGTTGGAGGAGTTAACATGAACGCAGTACTCCCAGCAGATGCTAAATCCCCCCCCATACAATGCCAGTTTGATGGATAGCTCCAGACCACCGCTGGCATGGGTGTGAAAAATGAAGGAGTGGAGGGCGAGATAGGCCTGGAGGACAGATGCAAAGCTGATCTGGCTACAGAAAGTCTCACAAGCACATATATCTAGGATCTAAGGCTATCAACACCTAGCAGGTACTGAGAACCCCCATGGGAATAAACTATGTGTGCAAAGTCTGTGGAAAAAAAAGAACCACTTGTGTGTTTATTCTGGCAAAAGGGGATAAGGTCCTAATTTGGACATGGAAGAGAAAACAGGAAAGGAAATTACTTCAGATGTGAACCCTGTTGAACAAAGAAAAAAAAAAGAAGAAAAAAAACTCCCACAAACTGCATCGCTCCCCACAACACTCCCAACAATTAGCATCAATGCTGGGAAACAAGAAGAGTTTATCGACAGATTGAAACACTCATTCTTTGTAAATGTATGTTCCAATACTTGTTAGTGAGAATTCTGACCAAACCCCAAGGAAGAAGCTGCAGGGATCAGAAAAGATCTTTTGGCTTTAAACAGAAACAGTGGTGTGGCATTTTTCTCTTTAATTTCTGCACGTCCTCGGTTCTATTAACACTAACAATAAAGAAATCTCCTCCCACCACAAAATTCTTCATAATGGACCTCCTCTGTGACTCGCTATCGTCTCGCCCACAGCAGCAATTTTTCCGACCTAGAACCCTCTGTTCTCCTTTTGCCTCTGTGTGTCTCCTGTCCCCCACTCCCCTGCACCCTGCATACCTCCACTTTGCTCCTGATTCCTAACAACAACAACTGTGCAGTGGCAAAGGTCTTGTGACCAAGGAATAATTCAGTGCTAATGCTTTGTATGGTGGCACGACTGGACAGATAGGCACCAATTCCTGGAAATAACAGATTCCCTCTGCTGCTCGGATTCTGAAAGTCATAACTCAGTTTCTTTCATCCTACAACTGAATGTTTTGAAGATGTTTTTTTTTTTTTTTGTGGATGTGCCAATGTGGGAACAATTAAGCCAGTGCTCACAGGGGTTAAGAGGATGCTCCTGAACTTGTTGAATTTGTAACACCCAGAGGAGAAGTGATGATTGGCGCTGAAGCGTGAAAACACACGCACAGCCTTATGTGTTCAGTGTGTGTTGGTGTGAACCTACATGTGTCCAGCTTGGCCCCATTTGCAGGCCAAGACCTTTGCAAGATGAGACAAAAGTGTCACGCTGCATCATCACGGGTGTTTTCCTCATGTATTCCAGATATCAGTCACTTTAGTCATCAATAGGGGGATTGTTGGTTCGTGTTGGGATTTAAAGGCTGCTTATGGGAAGCTTAGTCTTCAAAACATTTTATTTAAGAGAACCTAAATACAATCAATAACTTTCTCACTCCCTTAGAATCATCAGATGCAAGACAGTTGAATGTGATATGTCAGGCTTTAAAGTATATAACTGAGAAAAATTATGTATCTTTCTGCTAAAACTGGCCTCTACAGAGGTATTCACATTGAAACTTGAAAAATGACAGAAGCACAAAGAAAATAAAAAGTCTATTTCAATGAAGGCTTTATGTCTAAGAACTTCGCCAAAACGTCATGTAATCCTCAATGCATCCATCTTGAAAAATACTTTCTGAAGCAACTTTGCTCTTTGTGAAAAAGTAGATCCCCAAAGGGTAATCAATGGTTGTGGTTATATACTGTATTTGATCTACAGATCAGGTGGTTATCAGTCCTGTTTGTGCCTTAGTTGAGCCAAAAATGTGGTTGCAATAGCTTTTTCCCTTTAAAAGATAACCATCATTTGGAAACAGCTTTTGGTATTTACTCGGGTTATCTCAGTCCGATATAAAAATTGATCTGAAACTGTGAAGTGTGACAAAATGCAAGAACAGAAGAAATCTCTACAGAAGGAAGCAGACTTTTTAACTAAAAACAAACTAGATATAGTGAGGAGGCTGACAAAATCATGAAAGAAGGTGGAAAAACACAATGGATATACCAACTGTTCATCCTATTGAAGATTTGGATATAATTATACAGTTTTTGAAATATTGAACAGAAACACACTGAGAGTTTAATGTTTTATTTATATTAAGGTCCAGATTTATTTATTTAATATTTATTCATAACTTCTATGTGCAACACATTAAAATGCTTAACCAGTTTTATCCTTTTCAGGGATTCAAGAGAGCTGAAGTTTACGCAGTTGAGGAAAGACTATCAACAGGTCCATCTCACACAGAGATGAACGGGACAAGCAAACTTGCCTGATAAAACTCAAAAATTAAATGAAAAATAGAAGAAATATGTCTGCAGGAGATAGAACTAAGAGTTTTAAAAAGAGAGAGGTTGCAGTTTGTTTCTGTAGATAGTTACCAGTAATAAATTGTTTTAAACCAATAGATAGGCGGTAACAGTAGAAATCAGATCACTACTGACTACTCCACTCTGGTGCTGCTTTTCTGACTTTGTAAGTTTAGACTAGCAAAGTGTCAGAACTGTCATGTTTTCTCAAACAACAGGCAACAGTTCAGTGATGGAAATAAATATTGAAAAGCGGCTTAGCGGTTTAACCACATAGCTGACACATCCCTCACTCCGCTCCTACTTCCTGTCTCTATTTCCTTTATGGTGTGTACATTATAACAAAGCCATTAAAGATTATCTTTAAAAACATAATACCCTAGCTCTCTATTTTGTCTTGTGATAAATAATGTTAACTTTTGATTAGTACCTGGAAAACAATCATTAAAGCACATCATGCATCAGCCTCAACTTAGGATCACTTAACACAGGTGGTTTGTTGCACGCCACATGCTGCGCAGACCACAGGGTCGGTAAAATCGTCACAGATGCACCTTTGTAGCCCTTCTTCAAGCAGCGAAGTATGAAACTGAGTCATGTGGGTGTGCTTTGTGGGTTTTGATGGCTTTGGGGTAAATTGGTTTGAATCTTCCTTAGACTAACAGTGCATCAAGTAAATATATGCTCCTCCGTTTATCCACAGAGGGCAACTGTTTGCCAAATTAGCCCTTTTCCAGCGTTGTTCAACTCTACGTGCACCCATGCTCCACAATCATCTCATTATCAGAAAGGTTTTCATGTGATTCTGCCCTGATAAGTATCACTTAGAACAGCTTAAAACACTGACTTGAAAAGAAAGAAAACATCAAATTGTTTTATTCTTTGTGTACATCTTATATAAAAAGAAAATATTCTGCCACTTTTTCCTGAGTTTTAAGGATGAAAAGGCTATTTCTTAAAAAAAAAAAAACTTTAGAAATTATGCTTTGTAACCTAAGAATGAATGAAACATGTTTAATTCCATAAACATCTAGGCTTCATAGAGTGAGTAGTTGAGCTGAAATCTAAGGCTTCTACAAAATAAAAGCAAGTAGCATGAGCAAAACTTTCAAACGATTTTTTTAGCTACAGATCTGAAAACAAACAGCAGAGAACCGAGAAAGATCTTTCCACTGCTAAAAGTTTGCCATTTCTTTTACATATTTAGATGCACATACATAACTTCAAAACCATTCATTCCTTCACAGCAACTGTATTTTCACAATATTGGTGACAGTGGTTGCTTCATCTATGACTTGTGAACGTGGTGCGCAAAGAGGACAGAAGTTGTCACAAAGTTGTCAAGCATCAACCATGAGGTAAGTGTAAACTGCTCCATTTCTGTGAAAAGGTTACACTTCTGCCAAATAGGAAGTCACAATAAGGTAGCAGTGTGAGGGGAAAAATGTCTGCAAGGTCTGCTGAGAAAATCTCTCTTAGCAAAGATTTCACCAAAGGTTGTTTTTTTTTTTCAAGCCCACACAAGATTTCTTCACACTTGTTGTTAGTTGGTTTTGCTGCCAGACGACAGAGCACCAATCATTTTGTCTGTCAAAAAGAGTGTTAGGTCAAAGAAAGATGTGATCATATATTTTATGCCTTTACATGCTGCATGGATTAATCATAGCACACCTGCCACAGACACCTCAAGTAATTCATCAGAAGCCTAGATAAAAAGCTCTAAAAAAATTATCTGTCACATCTTATGAATATCAAGAGTTGAAAGAAAATTATTGCTGGAAAAAAAAAAGCAAATAGAAGCTCTATGCAAGCAAAAGAAAAAAAAAATGCTCTAATCGGATGAGCTTTGGGGTCAAACACAAAATGCCATAAATGCTGAACACACCACCGCCTCCATAAAACAATACAGTGAACAAGACAGTGGCACCATTATGCTTCGGGGATTCTTTTTTTCACCAAGGACAGAAAGGAAGCTGGTTTGACTTGTGTGTGGTGAAACGGTTCAGTCAAAGTACAGACTAAAATCCAAAAATTGATGTTCACAGACATTCTCCGACAAATCTGAAGCGTCCAGCCATAAAGACTTAATTGCAGCAAAAGTTTCTGCTATAGCGTTCTGACTCAAGGGCTGCGAATTAGAATAGATGACACACTTTTCTAAGTTTTATTTGTAAAACCTTTTGAGGACTGTTTAATAATGCCCTCGCTTCATTATTAACTATATGCTACTTTGTATTAAGTCTAACACACAAAATCTCATTGGAATATACTGAAATAACACAACACAAAAAAAAAAAATCAAAAGTGATTGAATACTTTCCCAAGGCAGTGTGTTAAACTGATCAGACTTAATGGTTTTTCTCAGAAGCTACCTATGACATGTATACCACTGGCGTCGACGGTGCCTGTTGAATTCCTCACTGATAACCAGCTGAATGCTTCCCCTCCTCCGAGACCCAGAGAACGCAGAGATAAGACAAGCTTTAAATTTGAATTAACCCTGTATTAAATGTGTACATGAATGCAAAATAAATGAAAAAAAAAAAGTGGTAGTTTAAGCTTTTGCAGAATTTAATAAATGCCATTGTGCAGTTTCTCTTAAAGATGATGATTTAAATAACCTGGACGAGTTGGGTAAGTTGACACTGCATGACCTAATTATTCATTCTTCCAGAGAATCTCTGTCTGCTGATGCCAACAGACAGATTAGTGCAGAGCACTGCAACCCGGGCAGAGAGCTGACTCAAATGAAAGATACGGTCACCACAAAGAGGAGGGAGGGGATGACTAAAAAGACATACTGCTAATGACTGAGATGGCTGGGTTCACAAAACGTCTCGCCAAGTTCATAAATCTAATCTAAAGCTTTAATGTCTGGGGAACTCCGTCTCCGGACCGCGCAGCTTTCAGTGAAATGATCGTCCTCTCTGACCCTCTGCTGCAGCAGTCCTGCGCTGTTGGGATATATATGTGGAAAAGACAAATTCCCAGATTCAAGATGTGAGAAACTGGGAGGGGGAAAAAAAAGCATTGCAATCCTCAAGAGAATTTAGTGTTTTCTAAATTTGGAGGAGCTCAACTAGCCTCTCACCAAACAAACTGACAGAAGCAAAAGCTTAATATCTGGCCTAGGTAGATCTTTTTTTCTACAGATGTAGAAGCACAATCTACAGTCATGTACTTTAAATCGTACTACGCATTTCTATATATTTGTTCATCAGATTAAAGTCTCTTTTGGAAATCATTTTTAAAATCTGACATTAAACATATTGTACATTTCATTAAGCCCACAGTTCTGTATTAAAACATTTATTTTTGTTCTCTGTGTGGTCTTCAAAGCATCATTTAGCTGTTTCTTTTATCACAAAGACAAGCATCCCATTATGTGTAATCTCTGTGATAGAGGCAGTTTACTGAAATAGATAAAGCTTTCACACTGTCAGATCACACATGAGTATTTTTTTAATATACAAAGCAAATTTTAAACCATAAGCAGTTTACGACTCTGGCTTCTGATGTGTGAAAACCTGACGTGATACTCTCAGTGTGACCTAAAACCACGCAGTTTCTACCTCAGTGTGAGCCGCATGAATTCATGAGCTCACATTGTACTTGAACTGCAGGACCGTGGCTGATAGGACATGAGACACTACTGAGCATTCTACAGGGTCAGTCTTTAAATTTCACACGCAAGTTTCACTTAGTAAAAAATGCTCAAACAATCCAGTTCACAAAAAAAAAAAAAAAAAAGAGGCTCCATATTTTTCTTCTTTCAACAGTTTGTTAGATTCAACTGAGTGGATCAAGTGTGAAGCTCAAACACTAATCATCTACCCAAACATAGAAATGAGCCTGCAGAGAACAGCTGCACCAAGCAACCAGCAGCAGTCTGAAAACCAGGACATCCCATATGCATCAGAGAAGTTAAAAGTGTGAACTCAATGCAATGTGTTCACTGTGTACAGAGTGCACCAAGTTCTAACTTGTTAGAGCTTCTGAATTCATTAAAACATAGCATGAAACATGAAAAGCAGAAATAAATCTATTGCAAATTGACAATATGCACTTAGCGTACCAACTACAACTGTGGGAGAGGATGGATACATGTAAATTTACAAGATTTGTTTTACAAGATCGCTTTTAGAAAAAATATGAATTCATGCAAGGATTTAAGCATGGATAAATGTATGGGTTAACTTTGTTGGGATTAAAATTAAAGTATAAAGAAGCTGATGACAGCTTATCTTAAGCAGACTGAAGATATGCACCATTAATATATCTCCTCAGAAATATTAATGGAATACTAATTTGGGTACTTTTAATTATTTATTTGAGCCATTATTTTACAATGGGTAGACACAAGTATAAAGCATTTTAAAACAAGAATTGGGTTCAAAGGTTAAGTAATTTTCTCTTCCCAAATGAGAAAAGCTTCAATTGTGCAACAAGCCTCAAATATATGAATATACCACAGTTTCCTTTTTCCATTAGAAAGTCAGTTTTAATGTGTGTGTTTATGATCAATGTTCCCTTGAAAAAACTCCATTGTTTCAAGCATCTGAACCAAACGTCCTCAGAGAAAAAAATAAATAAACACTGGTTTGAATGTTGAGATCAAAAAAACAGGAACCACCAAGGTTCAAAGCTGGCTTGATTCCCAGTGTCATTCTCCATAACAAAGCTATTTTGAAGGAAACAACATATACCCAGAGTGTGCCAATAAGGAAAGAAGTATCTCTTCCACAAATTAATAAAACCATCACTGAGACCTTCAGATACTCACATGACAAGCCTAATATTTTCTACATGAAGGTTAATGTTCAGAAGTGACAAAAGTTGAGCTTTTTGGCCATAGTGACAAGGAGAAGATTTGAAGGTGTCAACCAGGAAAACCCTACAACAACCGTTGAAGCACTATGAGCAGCATGCCCGTTGCAACTTTCAAAGGAGATTTTATTCCCAAAATGTTGGGGAAGTATGGGTCTATTTAAGCTCTGCGTGTACAATTTTGACTCTTTTTCGACCAGAAAAAACAGACAACCGTCAAACTTCAGAAAAAAAAACGCTTCAAATCAATTATTAAAGCCTCAAATCCACGTTATATTCTTGATGACAATTATAGTCGATGAACTAACCAAAATTAAAAGTACAATTTAATATAATAAAAAAGAAAACTTCTCCAAAAATATTAGAAAAATCATGGATTGGGAAAGCAGCCAAGAGATCATAACTAGTGTTAAAAATTATCAGTGGACCATCCTTCCATCTGAAACATAACTCAAAAATGAACATAATTCAACAATGGCCTCCAAATTTTACCCTTAGAGACCAAAAAAAAAGGAACTGGTTTGTTCATCTACTCAAGAGAAGTGTTTGTTTTAAATAACTTCAAAATATTAGAAAAGTAACTCAGTTCATTCACAGATGAATCCAAGAGTTTGTATAAAAAAAGGTGGCAGGTGTGGCTATTCAATTAACATCAGTATAAACGTGAAAATAACAGTGCACTATGTGATCTCAAACTGATTCTTTCAGTCACAGACACACTTCTATCCATTTCTGCCTAACTCAATTCTCTAATGACCATCACAAGTCAGTATCACATGAAAGCAAAGGAATCTGAAAATTAAAGAGACAGTCCTTATTCGCTTTGCTGCTCTCCCTTTTCTCTCCTCTTGAAACAAGAACTCTACATTTAGTTTTAAATACTTGAAACTGAACTTTTACAACTGTTGCAGCTCTAAGACTGAGCCTGAGAAAGCTCTAAAGGCTATTATGTCTTTAGAGCTACGGTCAAAGAGCAATGGAGAGTTTTTAAACATTATTTTAAAAGCCTGAAGTGACTTGATTGATTGACATTACTCCAACGATGGTGGCCTGCTGTCGTATAAACTAACATTTACTCTGAGCACTGTACAGTTACTTGGCCCGATGTATTCCACCTCATATACAGTGCTTTGGTTTTTACATTTTGGAATATTAAAATCACAAACCTTATTGTATTGTAGCTAGTGATGCATAACGGTGAGATGCAAGAAAAGTTTTGGTTTTCTAAACTTTTTTCAAATAGAAATCTTCAAAGTAAAACAAGGGAACCATTGTGAAGAAAAAGCCTCCCCACAGCATTATTCTGCCACCACCATGTTTCACCATGGTGAGGATGTTGATGTGGGTTATAAGCTTAGCATCATGTGGATTAAAAAAAGAAAAACATAACTTTGGTCTCATCTGACATTGCACCTTCTTCCACAAGTGCTGTGTCCAATACACAGATTGTGGGAAAGCTGCTGCATTTTCTCAATAACGCTGTCTTTGTCAGTTTAAGCAGATGTCTGTTATCCTGGTAGGTTTTCAATCGTCATATTTGTCCATCTTCAATGATTGCTTGGCGTTGATGGGGTAGTTTGCTCACCAATGTTTTCTGCCAAATATCTGGATTTTCACAGTCGTAATTCCACAAATGCTTTAATTACTTTAAAAAGGAGACTTCTGAAGGCACTGGCTTTAATTTGTCTTTTTTTAAAAAATAGTAACGTAAATCCAATTGAAAACGTATTGAAATGTGTGTTTGTATTAAGTTCACATGCCAAACGTGAAAGAAATTCAAAGTGAGATTTTGCAAAGCTCGGCTGAGTGAGGCTGAGCTGCTGTCAAAATGACCTCACTTAGACAATATACGGACAGTCTTGAAGCAGCACAGGCACTTATCAACAGGAGCGCGTGCAATAAAAACACGACAGCAGACAAAGCTGCATGCGCAAAGATGCACGGTTAGTCACGTGCCACCGCATCCACCTGTCACATTATTTCATGCGCTAATCAGCCAAAACGCTCCGCCGCTCTCTTTCAGTCTTTACTCACCAACAACTGCCGCTGTTGTCAATGTGGAAATCTGACTGAGCCGCAGCATCCTGGCGCACCACGCGGGTCCTGTTTAGCCTCCTTTTCTTTCACCAAAGATTCCCAAAGAAGCGACAATTGTTAAGCCACTAACCAGGAGTCCATGGGGTTTTTCAGAGCCGGGTCCCTGCTCAGGCTGACAGAAAATGCTGCCTCTTCTGTAAGCGTCCGCTCGGCTCAGCTGGAAGTAGGAAAGGGAGGGCGGGGACTTCAGAGTTGTAAGTTCTCTCACCCAAAGGAGGGAGGGGGGGAAATACATCAACTGCACAATTACATCTTAAGACAAAACCACGGTTTATCTACAAGTGAGAGCAGACCGAACTGAATAGAAGTTTGAAAGCAACTTGGGCGTCTTTGGGGTACACACGCAACGCAGCTATTTCATTATGAGTGGTTAATGGTGCCTCACAATGTGGCTAAGTCAAATTATTTCAATTGAAAGGGAAAACGTGCATTTATGATTGGCGGGTCATAGTGGAAAAGTAAAAATCTTACGAGGAAACATAGAAAGAACAGCTTTGCTTCAATGTGTTTTCTGGTAAAATTACTCTCTGGCGCGCCTTTCAACCATCCAGTTTTCCCCTCAGGGAGCCAGACTCACTCACCAAATCTATGTTGCTATTGAGAGTTGGGGTCACCCAATTGTAATATATCAGAAACAGTTCTGAAAACTCAGCATCTTAACTCGTGGCTGTTGAAAGGTGTTTGGTATCACTCATTTGAATCATAACTCACTTTACCCTGTAGACTGTACAATGTCTGCAGGGTAAACATTGTACAGAGGAAGCTTGTCATGATTACCTGTTTTAATATTTTCTACACTAATCAAGACTCAAAGAAACATGGAGCTCTTTTTTTTTTGTCTTTATGCGCAGCACTGCTCTGACATTTTACTGAAAAGAAAATCTTGCATTGGATTTCAGCACCGCCTGGTTTATCTCAAGCTTTGATTACACACGTTTGATTCTACACAGCTGCAGCAAACTTATAATAGTATATTTTTCAGTCACCTATTTGGAGCTTTATCTGAATGATTTAAGTTCAGAGCCTTGTAGAACAACCTCAAAGAATTTTATTGGTGTTTTAAGAAAACAGATGAACACATTGTGAAGTTAAGAGGACTGTGGTGACATTAAATCACCTGCAGCTCAGGTGATTTAACAACTTGCAGTCATGCACTTCACAGATTCTGTCATTTAATATTCTGTGCCATAAGTATTTGTCATTTTTTTTTAAACTTTACTTTCATTGATATATTAAAATCTAAACAACAATAAACATTACATAAGGATATTTAACAGTGTACTAGTAGCATATAGGAATATGTGTTTATTTCTTGTTTTGAATAAAATCAAAGTATATTTTAAATATTTTTGTTCAAACTTTTGTGACAAACACCACAACACTGAAATGTCCTCACTCGTGGCTATCATACAGAGAGAATCTCAAAATAGCTCATGCATAGCTTTCTAACACACTGCGTATACTCATTCACACCTTCACTCTCTCTTATGAATATCAATTAAGTCACCAATCTCCATGTTTGTGTCTAAATATTATAATCTGTTTAAACATATAGAACATGCAACGTGGAAAGCAAAAAATAACAACTCCCCATCTATGCAATGTAACCTTTATTTCGAGAAAAGCAAAACAGATGGATATGTAAAAATGACGCATCAGGTGTACATATCAAGCACAGAGTGTGCTCGTTTTTAGTGTAAACAAAGAAGCACATCTGTTCGAGACGGGACCTCAGGAACACCCAACAAATGAGACAGTTTACAGGAGTCTTTCCTGTCTTCAGCCCCCACAGACAACCCTGAGTGAGACGCAGGAAGACTCTGATTAGCTTCATTGCACAAAATAGCCCTTCCCCACTCATCCACCCACTCTTTTCTCATCCTCTTACATGACTCGGCTTACTGGTTTGATTCACCCTTCTGGTAACAAAGCGCAGAAAGCATCTTAATCGTAATCGATGTTTTCATTTTGAACACCTACACAGTATCCTCCTCCCTTTGCTGCCCTGCCTTTCATTTTTGACATGCTGCATGCCTCTGTTAGCACTCGGAGTCTATGCTAATGTGTTTTTCATCTCCCTGTCTCTTTTACTTCCTCTACGCACTGAGAAAGGAAGAGAGCATTAAGACTGAACAGATACATGGCTCTAAAGTTTTATCTTTCAGTTTCAGCTCTGAATTCTTTTAATAGAAAAGATTCAAATATAATTATAAAGTGCCATTATGCCTCATACAACCTCTTTTCTTGCTTCCACTTTGCTATGCAAAAAATTTCTTTTAGATGAAGTTAATCGCTTTAAGTGAAGAAAATTGGCCTGGTTTACCCGCAACATTAAATCACTGATGCTAAACAAACTTCTTGCAGTGACAATGCTTCTATTTCAGTAGAAGCCCATATACAGAGATGATCTGAGGAATCTGTAACGTATACAGGAGGACGGTGTTGCGGCGTTAGTGACAGCTCACAGTAAATATATACTATGTTTGGTATTCACTGTTATTGGGTCTGATGTGGAACGGATAGCTCGGAAAATTAAAGCATGTTTAGCTGCATATCTTCACAAATTTTTGTCCCTTGAAGGAGAACTTTAGTACTTGATGTCAAACAAAGTTGTGGAATAACAGATTTCCGATTTCCTTCCAAAGGTATTCAAGTTGTTTTAAGTTTTACACAATTTGTCATAGAATAACTAAGAATTTAAATATATTTTTAGGGGTTTAAGCAATCGACCAACACAAAGAAGTGCAAAAACAAAAAAAAATGCTGCTTTGTTTTCCAAATTAAAAATAAAAAATATAAAAATATATGCTAGTCATAAATTTTGCACCGTCTTTTCTATTTTTCTCCAATATGAAATCCAGTGCCTTAAAAAAGTTCTCTACTTAGAAATCCTGATGCTTTCTGAGGTTTATTAGAGAACATTAGTGAACAAGCAACACAAAGAGAAAGAAAAACCCAGCAGACAGGTGAGGTGTGGGAAGGTTTGAAGCAGGGTTAGGTAAATATAATGGTCCAAATATTTTTTTATTTATTGTTTGAAAACAGAAAGAGTACTGCACAACTGCAAACCCACCAAAACATTATTGTTTTCCCAAACTGAGTGGCAGGGCTGGGAGATGCAAAGTAACTTTGACTCCTTCATGGAAATGAGATTAAGTGACACAGCAAATATGAAGAAGAAGATGCTCCGGCTGGAGGAAACTAAGCAAAACGTTTTGGCTTACTTACACAATGTTGTGAGTGGCAGAAAACTAACACCACAAAATACTGTTTAAAAAAAAAAGATGACGGCAGCTTCATGCTGTGGGGGTCCTGTTCTTCAGCAGAAAATTAAATGGAGAATCCATGGGAAAAGTTGAAAAATGTAAGTTTACAGAAGCTAACCATCCAGTCTACCTGAACTTGACCTTTTTATTCGCAAGATAAGTAAAAATGTCAGTTCTTTAGATGCTTTTTTTGCTGCTTTTGTTGGGGAACAAGAAACATCACTGTTGAATAATCTGGAGAGACTTGGAGCACATATTTGCTACATCAGGTCTCATTTGCCTAAAAACAGTTTTAGGGTAAGAATTTTGTATAATAACAAATTTCTTGTTTTATTTAAAATTCCTGAAGTACAACGATTCCAGTTTGCAGTATGCTACCAGTTGTTACATTTAAATAAGAGCTTTTTCACGTATACTCATGACTTTACGAGGGATTTCTGCAGATTTTCTGCCAGCTGAGTAATAAAACACATACAGTAAACAAAGATGCTGGAAAGTAGTTTAAAAGCCCAACAGCTGCTAGTTTTTGGAGAGAGACTTTCACTATATAAGTGAAAGTTATACAAACTGCACAAATGACTGTGCAGCTGCACAGTCATTTGTGCGGCTGCAGAGAATGATTGTACAAGTGGCTTTTATTTATATGGTTAATCTTCAACAATTACTAATGGCACTTAAAGAGAGCTGCAAGACAAGCTTCTCATGCTGCAGCAACGTAGAGTTCCCTTCTCTGAAAGCACTCCTTATAGGAGTGACTTTGCAATACCACCGGAGGATGAACTCCAGCGAAAGAAGTAAGTCGTGTGGCGGCTCAGAGTGACAGAAAGCAGATCCATCCGTTCTGATTACTCTTTGATGAGAACAGCTTTTGACTTTGTTCAAAGCTCTGACACTAACCAGACGGAGATGAGCAAATGGAAATGATGTTGTGCCTAAATGTTTGTTCCTCTTTTGTGTTCACTGTCTGGTCTTTTTTTTTTTTTTGACATTTTTTATTAACTTTCTTAGATGGGAAGTAATTCCTCAGTCATTTTGAAATACAGCTCTATGCAGAAGAGTTTATTTCCTTCTTTTATTTTTACACAATGTAGCATTCCAACCACAAATGTGAAAGTGTTTTAATAAGACTATGTGACACACTAAACACAGTCATGCATGTGTAGATGGAAAAGGATACATGGTTGACTAAATGTTTTACAAAACAAATCCAGAGAAGCATGGAATTAGTTCTCTGAATCAACCATTTCAACAAGCTGCAAGTGTTTAGAATTCAAATTCATTTTAAAAATACTTCTCAGTTGTATTTAGGTCTGGACGGGCCATTCCAACAAGAATGTATTGGACTGAATGTGTTATCCTCTTAAGCTGTGGCCATATATTTTCGGTTGGCCTGCTTGAAGGTGAAGGTTCACTCCAGTCAAGTATTTTGCAGCATTTATGTGCTTTATGTCACTGCCTAATAGCAGTGACATAAAATTGTCCAGTTTCCCTGTTCCTACTTAAGAAGACTATCTCCACAGTATGACGCTCCCATTGGGATGATGACTTCTAGGTGTACACTTAATTTTCTCCCACATATAGTATTTTATGTGTAAGGCAAAATGTACAAATAAAATGTGTACTTTTGTTGTTTTGTCTGATTGAAACAACTTCTTCCATATGTTTAATTCGTCCCCTACTTTCCTGGTTCAGTTATTGTAAAGGATCCAGGGGCAGATATCACTTGCGGTAAGGACAAGTTTTTAATAAAAAAAAGAGAACACAAATATGGACACTCACAAAACACCAGAGGATGAAACTTTGGGCAGAATCTCGGGGACTCACTGAGTGGCCAATAGAAAAACCAAGCAGTGAGTGACAGAAAGAGAGGCATTCAAATAATGAGGAGCTTGATTACCAGACGTTACAGGTGAGTGATTGGGAACGGGTTGCAGCTGAGAGAGGAGGCTCAACAGGCAAGTTGAGAGAAGGAGACTAATGAACATGAAATAAGCTAAGGGGCAGATAAACAATAATCAAATGCAGAAACTCTAACATAAGGAAAATCTCAAGAGTAAACTAAGAGAGTGAATACAAACGGATGAACTGAAAAGGCAAGATAGAAGCCGATATGAACGAAAAAAGGACATAATAAATATACAAAGAGATGAAAACCAAAACTCAAATACTCAACATGATTTTGACACGTGATTTGTGGTATTGTTTTATTCTTGGTAAAATTTAAAAGGCAATTCTCATAGCTCTGGTTCAGTAACATATTTCTTCAATCATAACTTACGGAGCACACAATTGAGCTCTACCACTCCTCCAGAGTAGTATTCCATACTTTTTCTCTTTTTCATTTAATAAAATTTTAACTAGGTGCATTTACACTGAGATTAAATTACGCTTGGAATTTTTTTACTGTCTGGACGATTCCTGAAGGCATTCAGTCACATGTAATTTAATTTAGGGGTTAAACTGAAGGGAGGGAGGCTTCATAAATATGTAGCATTGATATTTTTATTTGTACAAATACAGTTAACCTTTTATGCAGTTGTTAGCACTATTTGCTGTAGAAAAAAGGAGCTAAATTTTAGTCCCAACCAGAAATGTTCATGTTCTTGTTTTGCTCGCATCGTCTTTGCGTCCAACTGCAGCTCTGACACCCAAATAGGGTCATATGAGTATCTTCAAAGTGACCCAGGTTTCACCCTGTGGGTGAAGGAAAACAATAGCCTGACATATGAGGGCATCAATTAGAGATCCATTCCATCTCCTCTCCCCGCATGTTAGACAGGACTTGGAGCTTTACTTCACACAGGGCCAACACAAGGTCAGAAACCTCTGACTCCGTCAACAACAGGGAGGTTTCAGTTACACCCCAAAAACTGGTCCTCTGTCTCTGTCACAGACACAGTGGGGTCACTTCCAGCCGCTACAGTCAAACAAATAGTCATGGAGTACGGAAATATTATGTAGTTTTGGACACATGCAACATAAAAGAACAGTAATAATAATAGGCATAAGATAATATTATCATCTGAATATAAAGTGAATAAAATACAATTGTGATGGGCAAATATACCAGTAATTGTTAAAACAATCTCATAAACCAGTATGTCTTTTAACTACTGCACCTTTTTATTTTATTTTTACAAATTTGCATCATCAGACTTTGAGCCAACAAAAATTAATTGTGTAATATTATTGAACAGCATGATGGGAAACAATGGCTTAGTCATCATTGACGCAAACTGTTATCTACTAAAACATTCATGCAGTAAAAGCCCACTCCAAGTTGATAGCTTGTTGTGTTTGGCTGGTCTATTCAGTTCTGATCAGTTCATTCATGTAGCCGCAATTCATAATACAAGACAAATGGGTCAAATTCATTTCATGCTATATAGAATCTTCTTCACTAATAATTAAATTCAAATCAGTTCAGTATTATGTAATCATACACTCAGATTCAGTTCTAAATATAGTACATTAGAGTAAAATTTAATGTTACATTTTTAAAAAATGTGACAATTACTTAAAAAGTTACCTTTTATGGGAAATAGATAACTCAGCCAACAACTGAGTTAGTACCAAGTATGTGGCGACACTGGAGAAAAACCACTTCCTTTTAACAAGAGGAAATCTACAAGAGAGCCAGGCTCAATGTGACCTGCAGTCTTCTAGGAATGGACAGAGGTTGAAAGGACAGGGAGCAGACAGAAAAAAAGTAGAAGGAATAGGCACTGGATCACTAACTACGGGAGAAGAAAAACAAAGAGTGCACAAAGTTAATTGCAACAGGATTGCTTGGTCAGTGATTCCACCCTGGAGAGAAACATGGCAAAAGATATGGGAGATGGGCCAAGGAGTGTTTTATATCTAAGAGAAAAACAAAATCAATTAAAAATAATAATGCCAGCAATGGCTTAATCAACACAAATTAGCTTACCACAAAATTAATGGACTTTGGAGGTAAGAATAACAAGGAGGGAACACAAAGCAATGTCTCCACAAATTACCTCAAGCCACACTAAGTCAGTATAAACAACTAATTCGCCTGTAAACTCTTTTTCCACCAGTTTTATTATATAGTCAATCCCAAAAATAATCACATTCCATGCAAATTTAGATTTAAAGTAACAGTTTAATTTTACCAACAGGTTTTTTCTGTCTAGAAGTTACATTCATAACACTTTTCCCGAGTCCAGACTCGGCAAAGAATCTGTGGAGAGAGTTAAAGATTAGGGTGATGACAAAGAGGCCTTCCGATCTCAAAAACTTGGAGCTCTTCATCGAAAATGAAGAGAAACATGCTTGGCAATTATAAGAAGGGTTTATCTGCTGTAATGCCAATAAGTGTTTTCCCATTGATCATTGAGAAGGGTATGCTAAAAAGAATGCGAATGAAAATAGATAGTATTGTTATTATTATTTCAATGCACCCCTTTTATATTGTCTTATCTGTTGCCAGTGTCCCTGAGTGAAACATGGAATACCCCCAATTGTGCTAAAAGTCATTTGGCCACAAACTATTGTTATTTTGATGGGTTTAGTCTTCAAACTAGGGCTGAAGGGTACAGTCATAAGTAGAAATTCAATAAAACAACAAATGCACTTCACTAAAGATTGCATATTTTTGTCTCTTCCAACAAAAACTTTTCTTTTTTACAGATTTTAAACAAATGCAATGATTATACACTGAAACAACTGCTTCTGGTGTCTCACATCATCCCTTATAGCCAAAAATAAAAATGAGAAGTGAGACTATACTGGAGAATGAAGCGATAATGGTTGCTTGCACACACTTGTTTCCTCAGAATTTTTTTTACTTTTGCACACTCCATACATATATGGCCTCTTCTGTTTTAGTAGACAATGACTTTTTGGATTCTAAGTAAACTCATGCTGCAATTTTCAAGGAAAATGTAATGTTTGAATTGTCAGTTTTTGTTCACAAAGGATTACATAGTCTTTAGACTTGGACATTGTAAGTCTTACATGGATATAGAGCTGTCTTATGTCAAATATCCTTGTTGTGGAATTAGAATGAAAAGTTAAAACCCATTAAAATTCTGTTTTTTTCTGTGTGTCTGTGTAACAAAAACAGGAATGGAATTTCTATCATAGTTTGTCCCCAGACCCTGTTGTCACTCTGTAGGAAATTTGGTGGGGCTTCACTGGATTGTTTTCGGATTGCTGAGTACCATAGCAGAACTGCTGTGCCTTTCTGCAAGCAGTTCAACAAGGACAATGCAGCAGCATGCATTGTGAGGATCTTTGGTTGAGCAATAACCTGATTGTGAGGATCTTTTGTTGATCATGTCTTCTGCTCATGTAAGTAATATACCTTCCACTTCATGACGTGTTATGGTTTTATTTCTATTTCCTTTATTTAAAACCCTATGAAGATCCAGAGCTCATTTTTTAAGAGGGACCTGGGCAGAAATGTACAATAGACTTTATAACCATGCACCAAAACATGCCACACAATTCAGTTTAATGCTCCATCAATCCGCAACAAATGTCATATTAAGCTTCAAGGATACTTTTTGTGAAGACGTATCAGCATGCATGTGCGTATTGGCTTTTACCATTACATTCTTGGTATGTCTCATAGCCTTTATGTCTAAAGGATATTGCATTCTGCTCAGAGTGGGGTAATTTATTGGTGTGACTTCTGACATGAAAACAGGATGGACAACTGGAGGCAGGGTATGTTAGGAGGGAGGGGATTCTGAAAGTTGTCCTCACAGTTTAATACAAGAAAGTGCTGACAGAAAGGAGCCCAGCCGCAAGCAGGAGATATTATGATGAATGCATTTATAATGAAATAAAATAAAATAACACATCTTATGAAATGTTATCATATAAGATATAACAGAGATTAAAAAAAACCAATTAGAATGTGTGACAAAGTTAAACTTGTCATTTTGTGCTTGTATTGTTCATATTTGGTTTTTTTTTTTAAGAGTCGGTTTAAGTTAGAGAACACTTTCACCTCCTGATTTTTAAAGTTTTCTTTTTGAAGAAGTTGTCCTCATTAATGTATGGCTTTTTGTTCATGTTATGGCTTTTAAAGGGGGCTCTTACCGTTTTTTTCCTCTCATAAACTTGGTCTAACACAGTATAGTTTGAGATTAAAGGTCATAGTGTTTGCTCCTGACGTTATTTTACTTGCACTGTTTTTACCGATTGTAAATTACAAGCACAGGTTTGTTTACCGGTGAAATGTTAGAGGAGGCAAAGGTGAATGCACCCACATTGAAAATATGATGCTAAGTGTAGCAAACAAGAATCACTAAAGCTGGAGAGTCTGCAGCAGAATGAGAAGAATATTATGTCACTGTCAAAGGCATGGCCAAAGGGCTTTGACACAGTTGGCAATCTGGACTTTGTTTATTAATTTTGATGTCATAACTGTGTGAAAGTTAAGTTTTGACATGGTTGGCCCTGTTCAAACGAAAACGTCTGCTGTCTGAACTCTGTGCACAAATGCAGCATTTCTGGCTCTCTGGAGGTCGCATCTCCACAGGCACAGTCTATGCTCCTCAGTGGGAGTATAAGATAAGAGTATTTGTGTGTGGGTGTGTGTTTCGTGTTTGGCCGTGCCATTCTTTGACCTCCCACTGTGCAACCAGATGATGACTGAGATCATAAGGTCTGAGTGCCCCCTCTTCGTGCTCACTTTGACTTCAACTTTTTCAGCTGTAAACCTCATGTTTTGGGCAGAACATTGTTTGGCCTTTGACCACAACTAAAGAGCAGCACAAGAAGTCATCTGGTCAGGATTACTTGCTGCCTTCATCTGCAATGAACCGGTATATTTCAGATTTTCCAGATACCTTTGCAGTGCTTTCGCTGTGCAAGAAGCATTCAGGTTGTTGGCATTTTATAAATCAAATGTTTATCTTTAATCTGCTAAAATTCAAAAATTCAATTTGATGTTGAAGTGTTTTAAAATACTATGAGAGACTGAAATAAGATTACAAATGATATCAGCAGCACAATCTGGCTAAGATATTATCATTATATTTTTTTGTTAGGTATGTTAAACCTCGGACATATCTCTGTACTTTTAAAAACTCAGCCTCAGAAGACTTGTATTTATTCCACAAAAAAACAAAAAGTCATGCAGTAATCATTGCCAATTATGATATTATGATAACTTCTGACCACAAGAGGGTTAAAATTTCTGAAAATACTTCCTCAATACTATTTTCAATTACTTTTACCTTCTCTCTTCAACTTTCTGGTTTCCCACCACTTTTTTTTTCTGACAGATGCTCACGTTGCTTACTGCTGTGTTGAAATTTGCTACATGATTACATAAAGGTTCTTTTAACGTTACACTTCCTCTTCTATAGCTTTGCATATATTTAGAATAACCTCAGTGACTTCTATTTAAATCAATATCGTTAGGAAACAGAATCGAAAGAAACTCCACAATGCCTTTCACATAGCTATTAAATTATGGAAAAGTCCCTTATAATTGTTC
Organism: Girardinus metallicus; assembly: GCA_903067095.1. Lineage (NCBI taxonomy): Eukaryota > Metazoa > Chordata > Actinopteri > Cyprinodontiformes > Poeciliidae > Girardinus > Girardinus metallicus. The sequence goes on from CAEGAE010072650.1 coordinate 40,920, forward strand.
CCTCTAGGAAAACCTGCTTCCAGCTATGTTCCTAAAAGGGTTGTTTTTGTCTTTGACTGGGCAGGGCTTCCTTCAGTCACTCCTTCACTTTTGCTAGACAAATAAACCAAATGCTGAGGTCAGCTGTGCTTGTTCATCACCCTGTTTATCTGATTATTGTAATGAGAAGACTGGATGAATCAAGTGAGTCACAAGTGGATTTCCTTTTAAGAAGAGTGAACGCTTTCTTTCTGATGTACAAGTTATTGGGCAGCTGACTGTTTTCTTTGTATGTACTTCTACGTGTAATGATGTCACAAGCTTGAGTGTGTTTGTTTTCCAGCTAAGTTTCAGACGCCCTGGAGGTTTCCTATTGTAAAGACTTCCTGCAGAAATTGAGCAGGCAGAGCAAGGAAAAGGGAGGATCACACAAATATGGACGCCGAGCAGAAAGTTAAAGAGCAATTTCAGTTTCACTTTTCGAAAAAGAAATTGCAGCATTGAGAGTTAGTTGAAAAGTGTACGACAACATATTAAGAATTTCTATGCCTTTATCAAAAATAATTCAACAGTTTAATAAGAACTTGATGTGTATGTGAGTCTAAAACTCTTTGTGGAAACTGCTAACATGAAGTAGCAGCAGGTTAATTATTAATAAAATTGGCAGTTCTGGTGAGAAATTTAAATTCTCTTCCAATGTCATATCAGTTTGTGGTTTTTTATTACTTAATTGTGTAGAATGATTACACAGCTTTTGGCATCATTTAGCATGGAAATTTGAGTTGATGACCACTTTATAAGATTAAGCTTTATCCATTACAGAACAACTTTTGATGTGTTCTTGGAAAGCACAAACAGTGTTCAAGTCTTCATCATCAACTACCATTTTACTGTTCTAAGTGAAGGGTTTTACATCACCACAAACTTGGAAGATCTATAAGGTCAATATATAAAATATAATCTGCTGCACAAAGGAAAATGTAGGTTAAAACAATATATATTTTGAAGAGTCCCAAATGGAGGACGCCTTTCAACCTCAAACACTGGATGCTTATTACCGCTAGAAACATGCGAAAAGCTGCTCATTAATTGACATAATGCCAAAGGAAATGTCTCCACTAATTATTGGAAAGGATATAAGCAATTTTTGTCCTGCCATTTTTAAACAACATGGGAATAAAAACCATTGTGAGTATTTTTTTCCCCCCAAGACTCACAATGGTTTTACATTATTTTATAATTCATTAAGAAATGATCGTTCGATTTTCTGTCAGAGACAAACTTGGTTGAATAACAATATTTTCTATCTACATCGGTAAGAGGCATGAATAGTTTTGGACTTATCTTTATATAGTCTTGATGGATGGATGGATGGATGGATGGATGGATGGATGGATGGATGGATGGATGGATGGATGGATGGATGGATGGATGGACGGAAGGATAGTTATTATGTAGTTACATAATTGTGTGTACAAAGTACACTAATTGTAGGAATATACAGAGTACATTTTTTATTTTCTACTCTGGGACTAGCTTTGCTAACTAACGGGAAATAATCAGTCTTTAGGCTTTATTTTTGGTTTATTGTTCTAATGGTGCATAATATTAATTCAATGTATAACTTCTTGGTGCTCTATCATGAACTCTATGATGAGAGAGTTGGATGATGTGAGACACAAATAAATAAACCTTCTTGAGCTTACTCTAAAGGCTTGAAAACAAAAAACTTATTGTATCTTTGAGTCTTCTGAGTAAAAGATGTTTAACAAGATTATTCAAAGTTGTTAAGATTCTTATTTCAACTCTCTTGTTCTGCGTTCCTGACTTATCGTGTGACGAGCCTTCTATAAGACTTTCTTGGTCCCAAGACTTACAATACATTTATTCAAGTCTGTGCTGTGCAGTAAGGTTAACATTTGGTCAGTTGTATCACAAGCTGTAGATTAGCTCACTGTTATGTTTATTGTTCATCTAACTGTGAATGGTGCAAAAGCACAGGACTTCCTGTCATTGTGCAGAATTGGAGCTGGACTATTCAACAGGCATTTTCCCTCCCCTTCATTTTCAACTCTGTCACTTCATTATTCTTTCCCCTCCGCGCCATTTCTTTTTAAGCATACTTATCTAAGCCATCGGGTTTGAAATCTTCAGCCTTGGGAGTGCCGTTATTGTAATGGTCTTGTCATTTGAGCTTCTGTTTCATTCACTATCGAAGTTCACATAAGCCCCAAAACAGAGAAACAATAGCATCCACTGAGAAACCTCCAGATGTGACCTTTTATTCCTTAATTGTTCCCATACATTGAGGCCTCTCGTCCTATGTGTTTTCTCACAGTGCTAACAAATTGTGGGAAAATTGATAGGATATTTATTTTCGAGCCATGCGTGTTCCAAAAAAATGTGTTACTGCTTTCGCTCAAAATTCAAACAAACACTGAAGCTTTTCAATATCACAAGCCATTAAGTGTAATTATATTTGCTCTGCCATTATTTTGTGGTGAGATATCATGTACCAGACAGCTGAGAGATTTAATAATTCACTTACTGCAGCTCAAGTGTGAGCGACTTCCCTTGTTCTCACTGTGGGGGTGTTCTCTTAAAAGCGTCTGCACATGTGTGGATGCAAACGCACTCGTGCACGATTATACGAGAGGGTCACCAAGGGTCATCCCTCTTGCCCACTCCAGAGACAGGAAATGGCTCCAATATGGGACTGAGTGAAGCTTCCTTCAGGACTCCCGGGAGTGATCCGGGCCCTGTGTCAGGACCAGAACGCCAAGATCACGAAGCCAAAATGGACAAAGTGGAAAATACAGATGTTTTGTACTTCGTATTTGAAACCATAGATTTGTGTCAGGCCTCACAGGGCCCCGGAGGTTTATTAGCAGTGTCAGAGGGGCAGCAGATGATTGGCTGATACGTCAGGAAACATTCATGACTTGTTTAAAATTAACTCTAAGCGTTTCAAATTCTAATTCACATCTTACATGTGTTATCATCACCAAAAATAAAATTTAAAAGCAGTTCTGTGTAATCAACAAATTTACTTTAGATTACAATGAATTTATCTCATACTTACAACTTTTTAAAACCTGTTCTTTCCATGAGACTTTTTTTTTTCCAGACCTAATCCTTGAACACTGGTGCTTCTTCTCAATTTTGGACAGCGTGCAACTATTCTACATAGATGGTCAGCGCTGAACAACTGTCTTGGCTGTGACGGTAGAGGAGATTATTATTTACACAAAGCATATTTCCTAATGTCTGGAGGAATCATCTCTCTAAGGAATTTTAGAGCTACTCTTTCATGTCGTAAAAGCAGGCAGTTTGTTACATTGCAGGCTCCTGACGGGTCATAGCTGACTTCAAGGATATATGGTGCCTTGAAAAAATTATTCATACTCCCTTGGCATTTTTATATTGTGTCACTTTACAACCCCAAACTTCAACTCAATTTTTATAAAACGGAACAAGTGGGGAGCATACATAGATTTCAAAGGTTTTTCAAATAAAAAAAATCTAACAAAAAGTATGACTTGCATATGCAGCTGCAAGTGTTTGGCCAATCTTCTGTAGAAAATAGCTCAAGCTGTGTCAGATTGGATGGGGACCAACTGTGATAATCGATTTTCAAGTTCTACAATAGATTGTCAGTGAGATTTTGAGCTGAGCTTTGACTGGGTCTTATTATGAGATTATTATGAATTGATCTAAACCATTCAATTCTTGCTCCAGCATTATGTTTAGGGTCCTTGCCCTGCTTGAATGTAAGCCTTTTCCCCAATTTACCTCTCCTCCATCTCCTCATCAATTTTGTCCAGTTTCCCCTTCTCTGGTGAAGGGAAGGCTCTCCCACATCATAATGCTGCCAGCACCATGTTTCATATTGTTTTATATTTACCAAAAAGTTTAATTTAGTTCTCGCCTGGGAGGATCTCCTCCTACGAGTTTTTTGCGTTCCCTACATGGCCTGTAGCAAAGAGCAAACAGAACTTAAAATTGCTTTCTTTCTAAATACTTGCATATTTGTTAACAGATTCCATTTTTCCATTTTGCATTTTTAGATGATGAATTGAATAGTGTTCTGTGAGATGTTCAAAGTTTAGGTTGTGTCATAATCAGGACGTGCTTTAAACTTCTCCTAGCATTATCCTCGACCTGTTTGTTGTGCTCCTTGATGTGTTCATAATACTGTTTGTTTGCTATTGCCCTGTAAGAAACCACTGAAACCTTCAGAGAACAACTGAAGGTCTTTTGTGCGATTTTCAGAGGTAATTTGTTGCGCTAGACTTTTTAAGGGTGTCAGGGAACAGGGTGCTGAAAAAATGCACTCCACACTTTCAATAATATTACAAAATGATAAAATGTGAAATGATTTACGAGTATGAATGCATCTTAAAGTTACTGAAAGTCAAATAATGAGTGTACATCATTAAATGTAATGTAAATGGCACATTTAAAAATTTGCAACACTCAGAGAAACTTTCGTTCATCATTAGCAAGGCTGAGGACAATATATCATTCATAAATTAAGCAACATGTTTTGGTGTTTAAGAAGTTTTGTATTCAGCCTTGTGTTTAACAGTACACAGTTTTATTGATGTTTGTGAAATATTTAGACTGCATTGAAAAACCACAGAAATGGGGTTGATAGAAAGTCCATTTGTGGTTTTGTTATAGTGAACACACACATTGCCTCAATTAAAAATACCCACAAAACTGCACTGATAAATACTGGATTCTAACATTGAGCTTTTTGTCAGGTTATATGAGAATCGTGGATTTTTTGGAGGGTACACGTGGTGGGTGGCTGGGCCTCCTGAAGTGACTTCAGCGTATCAGGGAACACGTCGTTAATGGTCTTCGTTATGTAAGCACAGCACATAATACAAGAATTTCAGTATCTAAAACTAATATTCTAGAGTTGGATTTTTAGCTGCAACTGTGGATTGTTTCTTCAAGGTAAAACATAAAAAGCTATGGTATAAATAGCTAATATTTTAGGTACATTGGCTAAAGGTATAACTATAAAATATTAATATCTAAAGATTTCAGGTAGATGTATCCAAAATCTTGAGGTATATATGGCTGAAAGTTTAGACTATATGTAGCTGGAGTTCTAAACAAATACAAATTATTAGAAAATTCTTTAAATTTTTTCTCTTCTTTTTTTGTGGTGAATTATTCTCTGTTTGGAAACTGGGTACTCAATTGAGAAAACATCACAAATATTTGCCCACTGTGCCTGCTGTAACAGACCAAGCCTTTTTGGTGTCATAAACCTAAAGCATTGAGCATTAGCATTGTTTGCCTCATGCCAGGTTCTCTCTTTAGCGGGTAATGATAAAGTCCCTGGCTTCATTATTACAACACAACCATTCATTTTGGTTTTTAACCTTTACTTTTATATGTATATTTATGTGAATGGTGAGTAAGCCTGCCATGCTATTTATGTTAATTATAGCATTCATTTTAAAGTGTGAGTGTTTTATTCTACATAGTGAACAAAACCTCACAGAGTTGGTGCAATGATTTAATTTCAAGTGAGGGGTGAACAGCAGTGTCAGTGCAAAATAAACCCGGTTTTTCAGTATCTGTTGTTGCTGGTTAGAATGTAACAGCAAAAAGTTCTGTCGTTTCCATCCAGCTTAGCTTTACCCGTGAAACTAAGATGAGTATCAATAACATTCATTAAAAACAAGATATTGGAATAAAAAGATTGTTTTTTCACAGATCTTGAGAGTAAATGTTAGAAGATGTAGATGAAGAGCAACAAGGCTAGTCTTTAGTTCCAGTCAAAGTCTGCCATCTTGTGTCTGTAGCCGATGTTACACGCAATCCCTGATCCTATTCGTTTAAAACAAAACTTGCATGTCTAATGCACTTAAAGAAAATAGTTAATGTCTGTAATTGAAGATTAATGATAAAGGTAATTACTAAGAGATTAGTAATTCAAATTCCATTCTTTGAAATTTGTGGAACATAAAATGAGTAAAGCAAAAAGCATGTTTGAAGTTACTGTCAGTGTGACTGTTTTGTTATCTCAGTATGAGACATTCATATTCACAGTTGTCAATGAAAAATAGCCAGAGAAACCTCAGCTTTTGCAATTTTTTGCTGTGCATTAAGCCAAAGTTGGACAAACATGTAACTGACTGAAGTATGTATTCAACATATATGTTGTGTAGATTAAATTTAAGTGTTAAGGTAACTTGGCGGATATCATTTGAACTCTGGGGTCTGTAACTCCAGTCTTTGAGAGCAAATGTCTCAAAGCATTCAGATGTAACTCTACTCCAAAACACCCGAATCAAATGAATTGTACAGCCAACAGTGGCTGTACTATTCAAACCCCTCTAGCACTTTTAATTCATTTATTAAATTTTTTCAAAAAAGCAACTATTGACAAATTTAGCAACTCTTTTCTGTATTATTAGAGACTGGCGACAAAATAGGAAAGTACCAGTAATGCAGCAGTCACAGTGAGCAATGCTGCCGTGAACCCTCCTGTCCTGCAGCAAATTCAACCCACTCCACTCTGAGTGGATCTGCATATGCATTAAATTATGCGTATGCAAAGCTGTCTGCAGCCCCTCTCTGGACACAAAGTATCACATTAAATAAGTTTTTTCATGCTGCCAAATGTTTTGTAACCCAAATTGACACACTAAAATAACTTTACGCATTTGATTCACATAGCCTGACAGAAGATGACGCTAAATAATTCATAGTTTATACAGATCTCTGAGGCCTCTATACCAGCATTACCAGTCAAAAGGATGAAAATGAGACAGTAAAATTGACTAAATAAGAAAACATCAATTTAGAAAATTCAGTCTGTGCACCTCTCTGACGTTTCTAATATTAACCAGCTGATCAGTATGTGAACCTCTACCTTCAGCAGCTGTAGAAAGAGGAAGATGAATATCATGTTGATGAAAAAAGTAAGAAAATAAAAAAAAACATTTGAAATATGAACAAAGTTGAACTTGGAGACCATCTTTGATTTTATGCTGTTCATGTTAATTCTTCCTCCTCGTTGATCCAGTTGTCTTGTCTCTGTTTCTGCAGTATGCCAAAATAACTGAGATTAATGCTTCATTCATAGCCTTCATTCATATTGATATTCATAGCCAACATTCATATAGATAATTACACGCTAATTTCATATTGATAATATTCATAGCCTATATTCATATCAATGAAATTCACAGCCTTTGTTCATATCAATAATATTCAAATCTTTCAGACATATCAACAATATTCATAGCCTGTTAATATTAATAGCCTCTGTTCATATCAGTAAGTCACAGCCTACATTGATTTCAGTAATAGTCACTGTGTTCATTCATATTGATTACATTCACAGCTTATGTTGATATTAATAATATTTAAAGTCTACGATCTTATAGATAATATTTACAGAATACGTTAATCTTGGTAGTATTCAAAGAGTATCATATTGATATTATTTCCAAATTACCTCCATAGCAATATTTACAGTCTTATACATATTTTTAATATTCACAGCCTATACATTCATTTGGATAATATTCACACCTTATGTTCATATCGATAATATTCACAGCCTTTGTTCATATTGATATTCACAAAATTAACATATAAAGAATTTCAGTTTTAATGAATGTGTTTTCATCAATATTTTTATGTATTTAATAAAGTTGAATTGAAACTTTCACATTAAAACATTTATTTGATAAATCGCTAATCTGAATTACTATTAACCTGTTGTGTAGGATTTTCCCACAACTTTGAAGGCAACACGAGAGAAGCGTTTACTGTCCTGTTCAGACCTCGTTCGACGTCATAGAAGCACCGCCACCATGTTGGATCAGGAAGTGGGCAGAGTCTTCGCTAGAATACCGAGCCCAGCTTAACGTCAACGGCCGCTGTCTCTTCTTGGCCGACTTGTCTTTCGCCTCCTTTTTTTTTCCACTTCCAGAATTCGGTTTTGATGCTGCACGGCTCCCTATCTCACCGAGGTAGGCGCCTGTCTTTGAATCCGACCGCTTCGCAGCCCCAGCTATGACTTCTCTCACGCAGAGAACCTCGGGCCTCGTCCAACGGAGGACCGAGGCCATTCGCAGCGCCGCTGCCGCCGAGAAGGAGAAAGATTCCGGTGGAGAGGAAGACGAGGCTCGCCGAGGTGAAGAAGAGGAGGACGACAAGGGGGACTCTAAGGAAACCAGGCTGACGTTAATGGAGGAAGTCCTGCTTCTGGGCCTCAAGGACCGAGAGGTGCGGGCTGTTTGTAATCCGTTAACTTATTAAAAGTGTTTACGTTGCGTCATCGGCTAAATGTCAACACAGAACACTGAGTTTATCCACTCGGTAGCTAATGTTTCCGGGATTTGTTTATGCTCAGCTTGAAGTGTCTGACTTTAAAGTGTAACGGTGTGAATCCTGTTAGCTAACGTGTGTCAAGTAGCTTCTGTTTACCGACGTGCAACGTGTCAGTTCTCCCAAGGTGCTTAATAATAACTGTATTATCTGAATACGGCGGTCTGGTGCGATACCGAAGCATCCGGTTTATAACTTCCCGGATCAAAGCAGTTATGCTACTTTGTTTACCGAGCTACGTTGCTTCCACGGCTTGCGTTACCTGGGTAGTTCTCCAGGTGTGAGGTCCTCTGAAACCTGGAAGTGTTGTACCAAGGCTGTCTCAACACGTCAGCTAAGCAAGCGTTTTTCCTTCTTCTTCTTCTTCTTCTCCGCTCAGGGCTACACGTCTTTCTGGAACGACTGTATTTCTTCCGGCCTCCGCGGCTGTATGCTGGTAGAACTGGCCCTCAGAGGAAGGATACAGCTGGAGGCCTGCGGTGTACGGAGGAAAAGCCTGCTGGCAAGAAAGGTGAGTATTTGTCATCGAAATTCTTTATATGGCATACCGAAGAGTTACTTTGTTTTTAAAGATAATGACGCTTCAGAGGAAGAATTTTTGCTATCTTTCCAACAAAGGCACTCCTTGCCTCTCTTGTAATTCCTGTTTGCATAAGATGTGAATCTAGACAAAGTTAACTTGACTGCCACTGACGATTATCTTTTTGTTTTCGCAAGGTTATCTGCAAGTCTGATGCTCCAACAGGAGATGTGCTGCTGGATGAGGCCTTGAAGCATATTAAAGAAACTCAGCCTCCAGAGACTGTGCAGAGCTGGATAGAACTCCTCAGTGGTGAGATAAGCACTTCTGACTTTGTAAAACAAAGTTTGCGGTCATCATGAAACTGCCCAAGTGGATTGTGTGCTTTTTATTTGCGTATCTTGTGCTGATTTGCTCTATTTTACTACGAAGTAGTTTTGCCTTTTGGTCCTTGTAATTCAGGTTTACTCACATTTATCCATCAAAATTTTTAAGCAGGTCAAAATCCCACCAACGTGATGCCGTACTAGTTACCTTTAAATCTATCTCTTTATTAATTTAAGGATGCAAGATTGTGTACGTTTTACTTCTTCCTTTAATTGGAGTCATTGTGTTGTAGTTCTTGCAGATGTTTTCAGACTATTTTGCACTGTGCTAAAACTCTTAAAAAAAAGAAATGACCAATTTGTTGGTTTGATTACAGAGATTTTCAAACTTGTCAATGGCCAGTGCTATGAAGTTTACCACAAGCCGTGCGTTAAGGCTGTAAGTTAAGTAAGCGAAGCGTGAAGGCAATGGGCACTCCTGTCGGAGCTGGAAACCTAAACTTAGCAAACGTATATTTAACTTGAGTTATTAAGTCTCCTAAGTTATCTTTAATCTTAAAGTGATTCATAAACTTTAAAGGGAATTTACAACTCCATGTTGGAGAAGAAATTCTTAAGTCTTTGTCTTAGCATTATCTAAATAACCAGTCTGAAAAAGTGCATTTTTCAAATATGTTTTGCAAACGTGTAAAACTTTCAGTCGCTACAAGAGTGCTGCACCTACCATTTTACATGTAAAAGCATTGTACAACAATGTATGTTGTAACATGCTTTGACAACATACATTATTGTAAAAGCATGTTACCTGAATTTGTAAGAATTCAGGTGTTTTGACATGATGACGACCTAAGTAGGATCGAAACATTTACAGTAAATGATGTGAGGCTCAAGTGTGCGGACTTCTATTCTTGACATATTGCAAGCTTTTCAGTCCTAAACTGTCCTCTGCTCATGTGTGCTAATCCTTCCTACCATTTTAGGACAACCCACTAAATGATTGAATTAAATGGATGCATGGAAGAGTCATCCTTTCTGATTTTGTTTCAATCTTTTGAATAATTATCAAAGATAAATTTGGTTATGTTTGCTGTAAAATAATCTATTTGCTCATTATTTCTGCATATTTTCCTCCATTTACACAATAACTGTAGCTATATTCTGTACCTCTTTTAGGAAATGGAGGGTAGATTAACGTTAACACTCTCAATCCAACTACTACTATCCTAACAGCTCATCATCGTCACTACTTTTAATAGTATATCTTCACTATGCTGACTTGGAAGTGCGACTTCTACCTTCTTGGTATTGTGATATTGTCTGTTGCCTAAGAGCAACATATTACCAAGGGGAGTTAGCTTACGGAAACATGCAGAAAACCTGGTTATTGAAAGCTACATTTTTGTGTTGACCTGTAGGAGAGACCTGGAATCCCCTGAAGCTCCACTACCAGCTCCGAAACGTCAGAGAGCGTCTGGCTAAAAACCTGGTGGAGAAGGGGGTCCTCACCACAGAGAAACAGAACTTCCTGCTTTTTGACATGACCACACATCCGCTAACCAACAGCACCATCAAGCAGGTACGATGAGGCAATGTTCACCCTGTCCATTCATCGTGATATGTTGTTGAGCTGAGTAAGGAGTAAGTGTAGTCACGCCCTCAGTGTAATTTTCAACAGGTTTGACCTCTTCTAGCACAGCTTCAGTTACATTAAATCTTGATAAAGTTTTATTGAAATGCACAGTCCGTAATTTGTCTTTAGCTTGTGTGTTTTGTGAGTTTTGCACCTCACAAAAGTATTCATACCGCTTGAGCTTCTTCACAAAGTACATAGAGCCCACCTGTGAGTAATTTAATCTTGGTATAAATGTAGCTGTTATGTAAAGGCCAGCTGGATTCCTTTATTAAACATATATTTGTATAAAAGGGAATATTTTCAATGTTAAAGGGGGGAATTAGTTCGGGATTCGGGCTGAACATTCTGCAGCATTACATTGTTTTTTTTTGTTATTCAGGGGCAAGACCGTGCACTTCTTTATCAGAGCCACTAAGACAAAAAAAAAAAATGACAGTTTTTCATCTTCCTTTTTCCCCACAACTTGCATTTTAAGTTTCAGCAAAGTTTAAGTGTTGCAATCTCAATAGTACTAGATGATACACTTCTGTTTTTGAAGTTGTAGATTTTAGATCAACTTGCAGAGTAGTATTCAAGATGGAATGGAGTAGAAATGAAAGGATGTATAAACAAACAATGAAATGACTCGTGTGTCCAAGGCTGTGACCTGTATTTGTTGTCTTTTTTCTCTAAATAATGCATTATTTTAGCTAAAAATCTCTGCTTTGAAAACATTGTTTCTACAGTATCAATCAATCAATCAAATTTTATTCATATAGCACATTTCAGCAACAAGGCATTTCAAAGTGCTTTACATCATAAACATAAAAACAGAGTCATGCAACAGAAAC